>NMRB01000222.1:309620-323351 GCA_002633025.1 Notospermus geniculatus | reverse complement strand
CCCCCCCCCCCCCCAGTTTTTGACGGATGGGAAATTCCTACGAAGACCTGCGGCTTTGATACTCGAGAATTAACTTCAGTTGAAAATTTAAAGGCCTGTGACGTTCTACAAAATCCGAATTCATCGGCGCCATCATCGGAGCCAGCCGCCAGCACCACCCGTTTTTTTAGGTCTGGGGGCCAACAAAGATTTAATTCACATCTCAAGTACACGGACATTTTTTTTGCTTGCTTTGTGGGTTAAGATACAACCGTTTGAATTTTTGGTACTAACTTTATCATGGGAGCAAAATCAGACATGTCGGATAAATATATGTACGGGTCCACTGAGACAGATAAGAATACGTTTTCCTAATTTCATCTTACTGAAAATGATTGACGATGGTTTTGTATCTAAATTTTCCCATAGCAATTATTATAAAAACAAATAAGAAATATGCTAATCTGATGGACCCATCGTGTACTTGAGATGTGAATTAGTTGGCTCCCAGACTCTGTTGTTTCTCCCAACGGTAGCTTGGTTGGAAATAGTCAAAAACCGCTCTGTTAATTAACGATAACACCAACGCCAAACATTCTGTGAATTCTAACATTTTGAAAAAAATATCGTAAAATTCTGTATTGCCCAGCCTGGCAATGTCATGGTCGTTCAACTCTTGTCCGGATAACGCCTTCCAAATTAATTACCGATTCGTGCCATAGATACCTTGCCAAAGTCGGCCATTTTTTTTCCCAGAGGGTAATAACAAACACTGGATATACAGTGAATGTACACCACTGATGTACAACATGTTTTAAAACCTGCAATTACACAAAACTTCCATGAAAAGTTCCAAAATGAACACCTGCTCAGTAATGCTACATATGTGATGCAATGTTCTCAGGCTGGAATTTGTGAAAACATTTTGCACAAGAAAATTTAGAGGACTTTTATCATGTATACTGTAAGGACAAACCTCGGCTCCAGCTTTCCAGGTTCCTATCAACGATCCCTTAAATCATCGATTTTTAAATTGTCAGGACCGGTCATCCTATCTGTCGACATGTACTGCTATTAGAAATGCATATAATTAGTGGGTTATTTTGTCCCTTGCAACTGAACCTCTTTTCACCGTCTCAAAAAATACGCTGTTCGATCGGGATCTAAATGTTCTTTTCACCTCCTGTGCGAAATGCTGATGATCCGACTGTACTTTTTGTGGACGAAGAATTGTAGGAAATGCCATGTCATGGCCGCATCTGTCAGTGTACAAGACTGAAATTCTCGAAACTGTTTTCAGGTTACAGACATGGATGTTGAGACGGGTGGAACGTGTGCCGACGCCGCCGCCGACGCCGCCGCCGCCGCCGCCACCACCACCACCGCCGCCACCGCCACCACCACCACCACCACCACCACCACAAACAACAGCCAAAGAACCGAAGACACCAACATAGTAAGTACAATATCTAATTTTGTGGACGAAAAATTGTAGGAAATGCCATGTTGCTTATTGGTGTGGACGCCATGGCTGCCGTGGACGCATCTGTCAATGTACAAGACTGAACGAAAGACTGAAATTCTCGAAACTGTTTTCAGGTTACAGACATGGATGTTGAGAAGGATGGAACGTGTGTCGACGCAAACGAATCCGACGCAAACGAATCTGATGACTCGAGTAACGGCCGATACGATTGCACTTTCTGTCATTCAAAGATGGTAAATCCAACTCGTCATCTGAGAGAGTACCACAAGTTTCATGAACTCGCGGTAAAGATATATTCACAGGAAATACGTGGAAAATCAACTCGGTCGTCTGCTGCAATCGATGTGCAGAAACGGAAAATATATACGAAATGTCCAGTTCAGGACTGCCACAGTTTGGTTCTACGACTAGATAAGCACCTGATCAAAAAGCATAAGCTTGAAACCCGGAGTAAGGAATATACCCGTTACAGAGAAATGGCGAGGAAAGAGTCGCAGGCTCCTGCCGGCGGAGATACTACCGGCAAGACGACCGACGATCATATGGAAACACGTACTCCGACAGACACCCACCCCATTTGCTGTTCACAAAACGAAATACGCGAGTTTTATATGTGGTTGCAGACGTTCAGCGGCGGCGAAAAGACGTCTCGTCAGGCGCAACAAATCCGCAATAACGTCAAAAAGGTCCTCGCGATTTACGGAACAGATTTCGAGGACTCCATCGTCGACGAACGAATGGAAGCGGTGGAAAAAGACCTAGTCTCAAAGGAATTGATGGACAAAGAGGCAAGTACGATAAAAAACTACCTAAATGATTTTAGCAAATTCGTGAAATGGGCCAACTTGAAGAAAAAGAACTGGATGACTGAACAAACCTGCAGTAACATTTTGGAGCAAATTCGACTCTGGAATCCGCCCCTCAATCGTAAAATTGCGAAAAGGAAACACACGAAAAAAATTGAACACCAACAAGCGGCAGTCACCATCGATCAGGTACAAAAATACCTGAATGGCGATCGAGCCAAGATGGGCAGAAGTATTCTAGACGCACACGGTGATGGTGATGGCGAGAAGCGCACAATCAACCCACAGACACACGCCCGTGCACGCAACTACCTGATCATGTCATTAATTTTGAACAACGCCACCAGAGCCGGACCGGTCATCAACTTGAAAGTGGATGAAGTGAACGATGCCCGCACAAATATTCACGGTGACCGTCATGTCCTGAATGTACAGCAGCACAAAACTCAAATTGTATACGGTGCAGCTCAGTTGTCGCTGAGCAAGGAGGACTTTGGTTTTCTGACCACCTACATTGACAACATCAGGATGCAAGTGCCCAATTCTGCCAACACTAACGATGTCTTTGTCACGTGGACCGGGCGTCCGCTGAATCAAAGCGAAGTGGCTAGCATAGTCACGTTAGAAATGACTGTAGCAGCCGGACGAAACGCTCGGACCTCGTGCACCATACTTCGGAAATCTGTCGTTTCCATTCTACTCCAGTTGAATCTCGGTGTTGAAAACGAACAAGATCTGGCTCGTCTGATGAAGCATTCGGAAAATATGCAGAAGAGTATCTACGNCAGAATCGTCAGCCGTCGCCATTGTAGACAAAGATCCACCATCGACAACAAACGTGAAACAACAACAGACAGAATCGTCAGCCGTCGCCATTGTAGACAAAGATCCACCATCGACAACAAACGTGAAACAACAACAGACAGAATCGTCAGCCGTCGCCATTGTAGACAAAGATCCACCATCGACAACAAACGTGAAACAACAACAGACAGAATCGTCAGCCGTCGCCATTGTAGACAAAGATCCACCATCGACAACAAACGTGAAACAACAACAGACAGAATCGTCAGCCGTCGCCATTGTAGACAAAGATCCACCATCGACAACAAACGTGAAACAACAACAGACAGAATCGTCAGCCGTCGCCATTGTAGACAAAGATCCACCATCGACAACAAACGTGAAACAACAACAGACAGAATCGTCAGCCGTCGCCATTGTAGACAAAGATCCACCATCGACAACAAACGTGAAACAACAACAGACAGAATCGTCGGCCGTCGCCATTGTAGACAAAGATCCACCATCGACAACAAACGTGAAACAACAACAGACAGAATCGTCAGCCGTCGCCATTAATGCAGACAGTGGCCCAGGAGAGGAAACGATCCTTCAGACGACGACCGGCGCACAAGCAGGAGCCTCGGCGTCAAAAAAGGCGAAGAAACCAGGCCCACAACAGCCGAGGAAACGATGGCCCCAAGATTTGCGCGACCAAGTCGAAACGGCCTTTCACGAAAATATCAAACGAAGAACTGTAAAAATGGCAGACGTCAGAGCAGGTCTGGCATCGAATGCTGAACTCGAATCGAACATTCAACAACATTTAAAAGGGGATGATAAACGGGTCATCGAGAAGAAGGTTTTTGATTTAATCAGACACGCCTACAGGTACGGAAACAAAGATTTTTGCCATCATTAAATTTGTCCACCCATCTGTGATTACCGTGTCGGTTTATCTCGCGGGCACGCACCCCTCATCTTCTTACACTCGACTACTGCAATGAAATTCAAAATTCTAATGGCAAAAAACAGGCACGATTTGCCATATATACAGTGTGTATCAAAAAAAGGTAATCCGAATTCAGAGGGTTAATATGCCAAAGTAATTCATTTTGACAATTTACATTTGCTTTACCATTTTACAATAGCCCATCACCTTTTCATTGGTACCTTTCTTACATCACTTCTGTCACACATGACCAAGTACAGTGTTATTAAAAATGACCAGTTCAACTGCACGTTTTCCAAGTTTGGGGAATCGATGAAAGGCAAACTGAAATTTTAGTCCCGAAGAAAGGTACCAATGGAAAGGTGATGGGCTATTGTCAAACGGTAAACCAAATGTAAATTGTCAAAAATGAATGACCTTGGCATATTAACCCTCTGAATTCGGATTACTCTTTTGATACACGCTGTATAAAACATCCCAAAAATACAGGAAGTTCATAGTTTTTTTTGGTCTTTGGTGGAAATTTTCTAAAACTAAGCCCACAAAGGGAGGCCCAGTATGAATGGTATAAAAGTTAGATCACTTTCGTGGCAAGTTCTCAGCCAAGTGCAGTATGGATTGATTTTGAGGGATCAATTGTAATAGACCACTTACTGATCGATTTCACAAATGCCGGCCAGGGGTAATTCATGGTTGATCTTGAGGACGTGGCATCAAAGAACCAAATGACCGAGTCCAAACCACAAAATGTGATGCATTTGGAACCATGAATTACCCCTGACCGGCCTTTGTGAAATTGATCAGTAGAGGGCTGACAATTGATCCCTCCCAAAATCAATCCATAGTGCACTTGGCCGAGAACTTGCCATGAAAGTGATCTGACTTTTATACCATTCATCCTATGGCTCCCTTTGTTGGCTTAGTTTTTGGACTTTGAATTTCCAGGGAAGACCTCCAATAAACTGAACTTCCTGTAAGTTTACATCTATGCAGTCGCCTCACGATTGTGCAAAACGGATGGACAAGCTATCCGCCACCAAGTCTGTGATGAAAATGCGAGTCCGCGGAAGAATCGGCCCCTCCATCGCACTACGTCATCAAGACGGTCTCAGCTGGTTGTATTCGCAGTTTGCATCTGCAGTCACATGATGATTGTATGAAAAAATGTTTTTCCCCAACCTGCCTATTTGGACAAACTTTCTTTTGGGCGTTTCATAGATGGCAAATCGTATAGTAGAATTTCGTGTACCCTGATATGAGATGTCTCCTCCAAAACGCAAAAGATCCCAGTGACGGAATAAATGGCACCTACAGTGGCCGGACACCTGTGTGAAGGTCCAAACGACTTTCACTGAATTCCACCATGGTCCCTAGCAGGATAAACATGATTTCTGCCCACGGAAAACTTCATTCGTGACACTTGCCTTTTTACAAGGGGAGGAAGCTGGTGTGCGCCGCGGGATTTCCGTCGTTCGAGCTGCTACAGCCATATCAAACCTGTTTGATATTTTTTTCGCCACGTTGCACGAAGCTTCGAATCGCACAGCACATTGGAGTTTCCTCCTTGTGAAGGTTGGTGTCATCAATGAACTTTTCCATCAGCAGGAAGATTGCGTCACACGCTAGTTGGTTTCAAATCGATGTTTCGAGATGTCGGAAGTGCGAAGATCCGAGAATGGTGTTAGTGTGAGTAAAATCTGGTGCGTTTTTTTTTAGTGAGAACGGGAACGGGGCGACTTTTCGGCGTGTTGTAACTTCTCCAAACATCAAGAATTCAATGAGGAACCCGCACACTAACGTCACTACGTGGCGCTGTGAGCGGTTGTACCGAAGTCTCCTTTTTCTAACGTTATTTCCATTTATTTCGGAGCTGAAAATAAATTCCTTTTTTTCTTAAAATGAAGAGATACAAAAGACGTTAACGTCTTTTGTGTCATGTGTCATTTTTTCTGTTAGAAAAATGCATAGGTAATTTTTTTCATGATACAACGTCAACACCTAAAATGACGTCAATGGCGCAGTTTCGGTACAACCGCTCGCAGCGCCGACCTGTCGGTGAGCGGGTTCCCCATTCAGCTTTTCGAAAGGCGTCTTCTNAGAGAACAATTGGAGTTGCCCCCCATTTTCTTGTCGCCTCGTTCTCGCTCTCGGGACATTCACTGTTCAGAGGATGCGCAGCTTTTCCGAGTCCAACTTGGACTTCAACTACGAGAAAGAATTGCAATCCGCTATGGACATCCTGGATAAAAATGATTTGATAGACAATGGGGAGTTTGAGATTGGCGACTTGTCACTTATCCTTCTTGTATACACACATACGGATAGATTTCTGTACAACGAGGACAAATTTTATGTGCATTTCGATCCGTACACGTATAAGAATCCGTGGTAAGTCGCTCATCTCAAACTCCCTATTGTCTACCGAGTCATTTTCATCAATTTTGTCCATTATTGCCGGCTGCAATTCATTCTTGTAATTCAAGTCAGAGTTGGATAGGGGAAAAGTTGCGCATTCTGCTATTGTCTACTTACCGAGACAATTCAGAGGTAACCAAACCAATAATGTAATGTCGGCGGCGGACGTCATCATACTTTTCCATTTTTGAGGTCTGTGAAATGAAGTTTTCAAACACTGGCAGAACCACCAAGGCGGCGAGGTAATGTTAGCCATGTGCATGTGCACTCGTGACCAAAGCGTTCGATAGACAATGAAGTTTGAGATCCAGCTACTTCCTCGAAGATCATAGCTAGGTTTCTGTACAACGAGGACAAATTTTATGTGGATTTCGATCCGTATACGTATAAGGATCCTCGACAAGTCGCTGATCTGAAACTCCCTATTGTCTATCGAATCGTCATTTTTTCATCAAGGATGTCCATTGTGGACTGCACTTCTCTCGCAGTCGGAAGTCCGTTCAAGTCGGACTCGGAAAAGTTGCGCATTATCCTATTGTCTTCTTCCCGAGACATGGCCAATAGTAGAGAGCTTCTGCAAGCGACCGGTTAGGCCATACGACTAATTTTATCTATTACACAATAGATAAACGTCGTCGTACAGCCTAACCGGGCGCTTGCAGAAGCTCACTAATGTTAGCCGTGTACGTGTACACTTTTGTTAAAGCCTCACTGTATCGAATTTTACGTTATTTTCAAAGGGTTAATAAAGTCCACGTGTATGTCTCTCATAGCGTCTTAAATGTCCCAAAAATACTTGATGCTTGTTTCAAAGTATCAAGCCCTAATTTTCAGCACACATTGAAAAAAAATGCAGGCAGAGCCCTAATGTATTCAGATACACCACTGTACATTTTACACTACGCTAACGTCGGAGGACGTAAGCACTTACTTTCTGAATTCAATACAGTGAGGTATTTATACACAGTACAGTTCATTTTTTTATGCAAACAGACTGACAGAACCGATTTTGTTTTCAAACTGGCAGAACCAAGGCAGCAATGTAAATATGTGTAATTAGTGTAAATTTTGTAAAATAAACTTTTTTTAAACAAATTTTGTTTTTCCTGGCTTGTTTCTCTTGAAAACAAGCATGTCACGGAGTTTGATGATGGCTCGCACCAGTTACTTCGGTTGATGACGTCGGAGTGCGATGATCATCTGTGGGACTACATGTAGGATCATCTGACTGTGTTTGAACTCCCGGTGACAAATGTGGAGTGTTCTCATGTGTTTGAACATTCGTATCGGAGTAAAAAAGTAGATTCCTGATTTTTCCCCATCGATTTCTCTTTCTTCCCCGAGTGAATGCTATCTACGCTCGCCCGCTGGTCAGAATTGGAACTAAAAGTAATTTCTCTTTTGTATCTGTTGTCTGCCGATTCTTCCCCAACTAACTTAGGATACCAATCAGCAGACAACGGATACAAAAGCGAACTTGGCGAAGATCAGCAGACAACGGATACGAAAGCGAAATTGGGGAAGAATCAGCAGCTGAATTTTCCCCAACACTGTAGTTCCATATCTGACCAGCGGGAGAGCGTAGATGGTACTGCATGTCGTGAAATGGATAACTCGCTGTAGTTCCAATTCTGACCAGCGGGACATGACTTGTGTAGATTATACCATGGCTCTGCAACATGTCGAAAATACCACGGTCCCCGACTTCTGTAGATTATACCCAAACTCCTCCGCAGTGCCGTAATGCTTCATTTTTTAATGTTTCTTACAGAGAATGTTATTTTTTTGCAAATCACCTTTCTTCTGCGTTTCATGGTCATCCCCACTTTTATCCCAAAATAAACTGCGACCTGGTTCCGAATAACCCTGGATACCATTGCATAGATACAATTTGACATTCGTCACCGCGCCGCAAAATTATAACTCAATTAAAAAGTCTGATGATAGATACGAATTGAGAGACAACATCTTAGTTCCGAATCTGACCAGCGGGAGACCGTAGATGGCAGTGCATATCGTGAAATCGATAACTCGCATTCAACGAATTTCTGAAGTTTCCTCTCGCCATGTGCTTGTGAACTCACTGGCAAGTTGTTGTAACTTTGAGACGAAAAAAAGCACGCGTGACAATTCCTCTGCACGGACATACACAAAGTCTGTGTCATGCCCGTTTTCAAGAGCTGCCCGGAGTAAAAAGTATGTGGCGCCATCTCACCAATCTCGCTGGCGTAAAAGCGAACTAATCGAAATCGAGTGAAAACGACAAAGTGCGAATAAAAAAGTTGTTTGGTAAATTGTATCCAAGAGTGTTGATTCTTCCCCATCTAGATACAATTCAGCAAAAACTTTTTTATTGTTATAGAGTAGTTCCAATTCTGACCAGCGGGAAAACGTAGATGGCAGTGTGGTTTCCAGCGGTTCTTTGTCAAAAGTCGAAAACCGAAAAAGATGGTGAGAAATGTTGAAAATGATCACCAGCACACACAAGTTCTCATGAAGGATCAGCAACAGAAAGGTTCAAACTGATCGCAACAGCGAAGCCAACGCCGCTGTGTTGAAAGGGAAAGATGCGCCTCCCATGCCAATAGCGTCTCCGTCTACCGTAACCCAAATCTCCAAGGCAGACAGGCTCCGGAGCGGCCGCCGCAATGTATTTACCGGTACCAGTTGTTGTTACGAATAAAACGGGATCATGAAAATGTGTGAAGTGTTCTCCACGTCGTCAGAAATTAGTAGCGTACCGTATATCAAATTTCGGTCAAATCGTTCTGCGGGTCTCGGACTCGAACTGCTCCGGGCAGCACATACGTCAGGGCCTAGCTACAGACAGCCTGTTGCACGGAACAATACATGTAAATCTTTTCTTGAAAACGAGAGCCACTGATGATGACTCGCACGAACTAGGCCTATTATTCGGACATGACGTCGGAGTGTGTGGTTGATCATTTGTATTGTCTGTGTTTTTCCCCTTTGAATTCTCTTTCTTACCCGAGTGGCGCCAACTTGGCAGTGTAGAGATACTCTCGCAATGTGCAAAAAGTACCGTCTCTTGTGTAGAATATATGCCATGGTCCACGACTTTTGTAGCAAATACCATGGGCTCTCTGACTTGTGTACATTATATGGCACTGCAACACGTCGAAAATACCGTGGTCCCCGACTCGTGTAGATTATAGGCCTATCGTGGTCTCTGACTTGTGTGGATTATACCGTGGTCCCCGACTTGTGTAGATTATACCATGGTCTTGCAATGTAGGTAATGCCATGGTCTCTCCTTGTGTATAAAATACCATGGCCTTCAATATGTCGAAAATGACATGGTCCCCGACAGAAACCGTGGTCTCTGATTAGTGTCGAAAATACCATGGCGCTGCAACGTGTCGAAAATACCATGATCTCTGACTTGTGTGGATTATACCATGGTCCCCGACTTGTGTAGATTATACCATGGTCTTGCAATGTAGGTAATGGTATAATCTACACAACTCGGGGACCATGTCATTTTCGACATATTGAAGGCCATGGTATTTTCTACACAAGGAGGGACTATGACATTTCCTACGTTGCACACACCGCATATTCCACACAAGTCAGAGACAACAGTATAATCTACACAAGTCAGGGACCACGGCATATTCTACACAAGTCAGAGACCACGGTATAATCTACACAAGTCGGGCACCGTGGTATTTTCGACATGGTGCAGAGCCATGGTATAATCTACACAAATCCGAGACCACGGTCTCTGTCGGGGACCATGTCATTTTCGACATATTGAAGGCCATGGTATTTTATACACAAGGAGAGACCATGGCATGGTCCCCGACTTGTGTAGATTATACCATGGTCCTTGACATGTGTAGAAAATGCCATGGTCTTAGTGTCGAAAATGCCATTGGTCCTTGACTTCCGTAGAAAGTGCCATGGTCCTGTGTCGAAGTGCCATTGGTCCTTGACTTGCGTAGAAAATGCCATTGTCCTAGTGTCGAAAATGCCATTGGTCCCTCACTTGTGTAGAAAATGCCATGGTCCTAGTGTAAGTATACCCAGTACCGTAGTTTTGAACCTAGGTACGAATTAGGAATGGATGGCCGCCATTTTGTTTCTCGCTTCAACTGAGACGGCAGTTTGGCAATCAACATCGTCAAAATACCAGTCAATATCATCAGCTTTTCTGCTCATCGATAGCATGGGTCAACTGTTAACCTGTGTCTTAACACAATGGTCCAAACTTATCGCAGGTTAAGCTCACAATTTCAAAGAAATGAGCAAACGAACAGAGCCGATCTGCGTCATATGTTTGTTCGGTGTCGTGCATTCATCTACGTCCGCATCGACATTACATCAGCCGTGCTGCGAGTACTATTGCGGATTTGAGTGACGATAAACGGCACGAAAAATTCTTTGATGACTCTCGGTACGATATATTTAAATGGTGCCCGTCGTGTCGGGCGCTAGAGCGATGTTTTTCGACTTGTCATGCTTGTGCATGGTCATAGTGGCATTTGCAAGAACAATCTCGTCTTCAGGTGCCGTATCCAATCATCGGTATACTTTTGTAGATCGAACTATACCCAGGGTATAGTTTTGTAGGACGACATTGAACCTGGGTATATTTCTGTTATACCCAGGACGACATTAACCGATTCGGCTGTAGTAAATGCCATTGTCCCCACAACGTGTAGAAAATGCCACGGTCCCTGACTTGTGTAGAAAGTACCATGGCCTGCAACATGTCGAAAGTTCCATGGTCTCTGTCGTCGGGGACCATGTCATTTTCGACATATTGAAGACCATGGCATTTTCTACGCAAGTCAGAGACCAATGGCATTTTCGACACTACGACCATGCCATTTTCTACGCAAGTCAAGGACCAATGGCATTTTCGACACTAGGACCATGGCATTTTCGACACAAGTCAGGGACCAATTGGCATTTTCGACACTACGACCATGCCATTTTCTACGCAAGTCAAGGACCAATGGCATTTTCGACACTAGGACCATGGCATTTTCTACACAGTGAGGGACCAATGGCATTTTCGACACTACAGATCTGTGATTTTAGTTGGGGACCATGTTTACAAATTGGGAAAAATGTGTGCCCAGTTTGAAGGCCGACTGCTTTGCACTTATCTATGTGTTTGAAACATTTCAACTACCATTGAGAAGTCAAGAATCTCTAGTTTTTAAATGTCTAAGCAGTTTGAAAATAGACTTAGGGACCTGGCCGCAATCACTATGGAATTCAATCATTTGAGCCTCAAAAGTTTGCAATTTCACGCCAACAGAGTTTGTCGTGGGCGCCGCTGACGTGACATGACGTCGTCCTTTGACGCAGTGGTCCCCAACCAACGTCATGGATCTGTAGGACAATGGCATTTTCTACGCAAGTCAAGGACCAATGGCATTTTCGACACTATAGACATGGCCCACAAATAACGGGACACCCGGTCCAGTTTTCGACCATCTCCTAAAGATCTTAGCAGAAATCAGATTTAGCTTGAGAATAATTTTATTCTTTTTGGCCATTGGAAAGAGGATTACTTCTGGATATTGGCAATCCAAAAATTTTGGAACCCAAATGATAGAAGATTTAGAAAAGAGTGATTTTATTAAGGCATAATCATCGGGAAAATGGTCAAAATTCGTGTGTGCGGCGGGCGTGACGTTACGTCATTGGCGTCACGACGCAACAGTTTCCAATGCTTTTCCACGGCAAAAACGTGCATTATGGAAACTTTGGAACTAAAATTTCAGCTTCTATCGGTCTGCACACCTGTGTTGACGAGATACACGCCATGCTGTTTACACAGGTTAAGTCTACTGGTAATTAGCTACAAGATGAGGGGTCAATTGTTATGTTAAACTTTCTGGCTTTCTCACAACGAGGATTTCAAAATGGGATGCAAAAACCAACTTGGCAAACATAGCCCCGCAATCAACGGGCCATGTCTATAGGACCATGCCATTTTCGACATCTTGCGGGGCCTTGATATTTTCTACACAAGCGGGGACCATGGCATTTTCTACACGTTGCAGGACCATGGTATTTTCTACACAAGTCGGGGACCGCGGCATTTTCTACCGGTTGAAGAAATTGACAAGGTTCCTATCTTGTGTGGAATATCATCGTCCTTCAACGTGCACAAAATGCCATAACTTGAGCGACGTGAAAGTTGTGACGCACGTATTTGACGGACATTTATACTGAAGCCGATGTGAACGGATTTCAATGAGAAATCGCTGCAAAAAACATGGAGTGGAACTACCTTTTTCACATCGTGCAGGAATTCGTCACACAGACTTTCAACAATACAGACGGAACCGAAAAAGTCGCTTTTTAGCGCGCGTGACGTCATCGTTGACGAAATTTCAGATCGGACGTAATTTGGATGAAATAAAAGCCCGTAGAAAGAGGTGAAAGCGTCCTTTTCAAACGCACGAACAAGCATACATATGCGACAATACGTACCTCTAAAAATAAGGACTGAGGAGGGGAGGGGCCCGAGAGTTGCTTCCAGTGCGTTGCAAGTGTCGTCTTCTCCTTGTAAACAGTTGGCTTTTTGGTGCTTTTTGGTGCTTACCGCATCACTTACCTGTTTTTTCGTTTACTTTCACTATGCTTTCACTATAATACAAACGAAAGCGCATTGTAATCAGATGGGCGGGTCAAGATGCTGGCCTAATTAAGATTAGTTTCATATCAAGTCAATACATATAATTGGGTCAGTTCTATGAGAGGTGTATCCATATACAGCTCGAGAGATCCGGTCACATTTTGACTCCTCCCACAGCAGATTTTGCCGCGATTTCGGCAATTGTGGACCACACGATCGGTAGTGACGGGCACCCGCCTGACCTCCGCATCAAGGACGATCGTCCTGACGGTGCGGCAGGCCGGGAAACCGACCCAGACACCTCCGAACGAGTGGACGCAGAATCCTGCGCGGGAGACATCTAGCTGCAGCCATGCGAACCGAACACGCTACTTCGAAACGGGCGGGAAACGTCGCCCGAAAATCGTCGCCACACCTTAATCCTGGACGTTTTTTTCCCGCCGAAACCGCGAGAGAAGTCGGCAACATGTTCGGCTTCCCGACGTCGGTCCGGATCCGCGACGGGAGAACTGTAGAAAGTACCACTCGGTGCCAATGTAGAAAGTTCCAATGGTACCTCCACGTAGACACTGCCAGAAATACCAGATGACCATGAAATAAGGCCTAGCCTGCACATTTCATGCCTACAGTTCGCCCCAGCCTTCATTCATTAGGCCTAGCAGGCGCCAGCCTACCGGCAACCTCAGCCGAG
>NMRB01000222.1:287448-299325 GCA_002633025.1 Notospermus geniculatus | reverse complement strand
ATTGTCATGTTTGGTATCAAACTAAAGGTAATGAAGTGTAGGTTTGAAGTGACCTACTTCCATGACCTACTGACCTAATTAAAGACCAGTTGAGCCAAGGTAGTCATGCTTGGTAATGAAGTGTAGGTTTGAAGTGACTTACTTCCATGGCCTAGTGACCTACTTAAAGACCAGTTGAGCGAAGGTAGTCATGTTTGGTATCAAACTGATGTAAAGATGCAAGATCTAGGGTTAGGGTTAGGGTTAGGGTTAGGGTTAGGGTTGGGGTTAGGAATGAAGTGTAGGTTTGAACTGACCTACTTCCACTCTTTAGCACGCTTCATTACAACTACAACTTCACCTCAAGTCAACTGTCAGCTGAGCGCCAGGCCCATGGGCCTCTTGTTCTGAAGTGGTATTCATAAAATTTCGCTTTTGCTTCATAGAACAAGCAACTCCCTATAAGAATTAGCAGAAGCTTTGTCTTGCGAGTATTAGCTTCATCAGCAATTGATTATGAATATGTTTGTGAGCAAATTCTTTGGCTTGTGCTTCTCCTTGACAAGCAAAAGCTTGGCCTTGGGGCTTTGGCTTGTAAGCTTTTGCTATGTTTTATAAATTCGCCCATTATTTTGCCAAGGGTTGCACGTTCTAGCCCGTTTTACGATTTTTTAGGACGGAGCAGGACGTTTTGGGAACTACTTCAGTGTCAGGCCCTTTGACAGTTTGGAAATGTCGTAAAATTCAATACAGTGGGGCTTTAAACTTACTTCGCAGTGCAATGCTTTTACTTTATCAATTGCAACAGCCGGGTGTGTTTAAAGAGAGAACCGCTGTTGAAATCAAAGGTTATTTTTCCAAAGTGTTGTCCGCATGGCATTATCACAGAAAATCAAAAGCATTTCTAGGGTTCACATTGTACCCGAGGCTCGGCAATCCAATGAACGTCTACGTGTATACAAGGAAAGATGATTGTTACAAATTAGTTTATAATTATCAAATTTTGGATCTTGCTTACATCGCTGGTGATTATGGAAATGGCGTGGTTGGAATCTGCCATAATTTGCACACTGGTGGGTCAGCTGCTCGTTGCATTGTGTTTGACCTGACGGGGCACAGTCGTCGGAAACTTATTTCACCTTACGATAAACTCAACGGAACTCGAGGTCTCGGGTCTGTTTTCAAAAGGTTGAAGATGATTGTTGACAACGATATCGCATTGTTAGAAATTGCATACATTCGTGCTCACGTACACCGCGAGAGTTCGGTGAGATTGAGGACTGAATCTCGGTACAGCGTTCACAGAATTAGAGACATGGGTTTTATTCTGACACTAGAACATGTCAGTGTTCTACCCGCTGTAAAATATCGTTTGCTTGAAAAAGACGACTGGAGTTATTCGGCTCGTTCACGTGCGGCGTTGGTACGCAATCATTACATTGTAATATTTTGAAGTTTAATTTTGAACCATCGGGTGTCTTCACTATTGCTCTATTGGAAAAGGGAAGCATGTATAAGAAATTTACAAACGTGGTACGTACTAAGCGGGGAAAGTTCACCCGAAGCAAAAAGACATATCTTCTTGGGAACCAGTTTGTTGCTTTTAAGGGCCTTGTATGCGTCGGTTGTAAGATATCGAGGTACAGCAGTCGTAGAGTTGGCTGGGTATTAAATGTATATACCTGTACCTTTGACGTCAGGAGGCGTTGTCCGACTATATATAGGCCTAGTCGGCATTCACAGGTGAAGAAGACAACAGATTCGCGCTTACGGTTCGTTCTCCAAGTTCCAATTTCTGTAAATGACGGTCACCAAATTTTCAGCGATGGGTATCGTATAATCGCCTGGCCGAAATCAGACCAGAGGAAACATAGAAAGAGTCGGTTGGTTGCAAAGATTTACTTTTGAGCATGTAGCAAGCTAAATCAGTTGTCGATAACATATCTGCAAGTACGAGCATTCGTAAAGAATTCGGCGTAAATGCGCGCCTGGGTCCATATTCATAAACATACTTAAGTCAGAGTGTGATAATTATCTTTTGTGTTGAACAAAGGGTAAGTGTCACACTTTGACTTAACACGGATTTATGAATATGGGCCCTGGCCTACAGGCATGTAAGTACAAATACATCGTACATGTACTTAGATTGCGTACGAAACGTGAGAGCTAGAGAGCGATGCTTATAGGACCTGATTTCTTCAGGATGACAGTGAATATGCATTTTTTAACATTCTTTAACTCTCCAAATTCAAAGGAGTCATTTCCTCCTTTTTTACCGAAAATTTTCAAAATGAATCATCAGTTCAGACGGCGGAAACCTTACCTTGAAGTAGAGGAGGTAGAGGAAGGAAAAAGGTACTGGGTTAGACAGCTCCAGTAAGATAGTTATGGAGATACTATCGCTCGACTTGTGGATGAGAAGCCGTACCCGTCGTGCCCTATACGAGGATTGACGCCGTTCATCGACCGAGAGGGTCTCCTACGTGTTGGGGGCAGACTGCAGCACTCCAATCTGCCCTACAATGCCAGACATCCACGTATCGTACCAGCTAGAACGCATGTCACGACTCTGATTGTTCGTCATTGGCATGAAGTGGTTGGAAAACATGCCAAAGGAGTTAATGCAACTCTTGCTGAGCTCCGGCAGGAATACTGGGTTATACGGGGTAGAGAGGAAGTCAAGCGGATCGATTACAACTGCGTAGAGTGTCGCCGTCGCAAGAGAAAAACAGCCAAACAGATAATGGCTCCTCTCCCATCATTGAGGGTGACTACACCACTTCGAGCCTTTGCTAAAGCCGCCGTAGACTTTGCTGGACCATTCTGCGTGAAGTTGACAAGGAGAGTTCACGTGAAGAGATGGTTATGTCTTTTCACTTGTGCAGCAGCACGCGCTTTACACCTAGAGATGGCATATTCGCTGGACACGGCGGGATTTCTGAACTGCTTCTCTCGCATGGTTGCACGCCGTGGGAAACCGGAGGAAGTGGTGTCAGATAATGGCACCAACTTTGTGGGAGCGGATCGAGAGCTTGGTGAGCTGGTTGGAATGCTTGATCAACAGAGGATAATCGAGGATGCGGCTTCCCAGGACATTAAGTGGCGTTTCAATCCTGCCCTCGGCAGTCACCATGGAGGTCTCTTCGAGGCTCTAATTAAATCGGCCAAGCTAGCTCTCAAAGCGGTCCTGGGAAGTGCGAACTTGACAGATGAGGAACTGCAGACGGCTATCGTTGAAGTTGAAGGTCTCCTCAACTCACGGCCATTGACATACTGTTCCAGTGATCCCAAAGACCAAGATGTTCTCACACCAAACCATTTTCTGATGGGTCAGGCTGGTGGCCAATTGGCACCGAGAGTGGTAGACGAAATCGCTTATAATCCAAAGAACAGATGGCGATATGTTCAAGATCTGATTCGCCGAGCTTGGCAACGATGGAACAAGGAGTTTTTGTCTCAACTTCAGGTCAAAGGGAAATGGTGGTCCACTGAGAGAGATCTTAAGGAAGACGATGTTGTGTTGTTAGTGGATCCATCAAACCCTCGAGGCACGTGGCCGATAGGTCGTGTCAGTGCGATATTGCCAGGTCGCGATGGTCATGTGAGGACAGTCAAAGTGGTGTCAGGGAACAGAGAGTATGTCCGTCCAATTACCAAACTCTGCCCTCTCCTTGAACAGGACGCGATTGGAATAGGAGCAGTCAGCCGCGCATATTGCTAACAGATGGCAGCACAGTCTTAGCGGACCAAATGTACAGGAAATCTATTATGATCGCTGCTCGATCGATAATGACTGGGTCCGCTAGATGCATTGAATTGGGCCCTAGTGACACCTAGTGGTCAACTCGCTGACAGCTCCTATAACGTTTCACACGCACTATAAGGTAACTTGCTAAATTGAACGTACGTACGTACGTAGCGCTAAGTTCAGTTCTTATGAAGGATTTCATTGGCCAAGCAGGGCAGTACCACCAGATGGCGATACTGGAACAGGACGTTGCAAGACATTGCACCGAACGTAGCTCCGTTCACTGTTTCATTGTCTGTCGTCATGGTGTAAGAACCCCGCCTATTTTGTGTGACTGACAGGCCTTCTTTCCTTTTCGTGATGTGTGACTGAGGTGGAGTTGACATCTTCAACATTTGTGACACAGCCGACATGTTCCGACTCGGATCACAGTGCTGCCACCTGAGAAACTCGGCTAATGCGCTGGCGATTCTCCACGGTGATTACGCGGCTCCCATATCGTCTGTGAGTATGGCGGCAAGGCGAGCGAGAGTTGAGGTTGGAGAAGGTGAAGTTGCTGTCCTGAGAGAGGCCGAACCATTCACTGATACAGTTTTAAGCCTTGTTCACACTGCAGGCGCGGTGCGATGCGAAATTTTTCGCGCCTGATTGTTTCCACTGTTAAGTCTATAGCTGTTCACGCTGCGATGCGGTAGGATGCGACGAGCAATTTCCACCGCCCCGATCGCTCGTACAGTATTTTTCCGCGTCGAATCGCCTGCCGCGTGAGGATACGAGCATGAGGCTAAAGCCGGTGACAGACTGGCGCGTACGCGCCGCGTCCTGCAGACGTTCCACCAATTAGATTCTTCCTTAGGGGTTTCGGTCCGTGTTACCGCCTCCCTGATTGGTTGAACGCTTTGCGACGCGTTGCTTACGCGCCAATCTGTCACCGCCTTAAGAATCCATTCACGCGAATTTAGACCGGTGCATTGCCGCATCTTTGTCCGTGACCAACGTCGCGGAAACAAACAATGGTTGCCGCATCGCATCGCCAGAATTTGGNCACGCCGCGCTTGTCAAAACTGACAACGCATCGCACCACATCGCACCGCGCCGCCCGTGTGAACAAGGCTTTATGTCCTGTTCTGGAATACGCCTGACAATACCACAATGACCATGCTAACTGCCACAGGACTCCGACACTGATTGAGAGTTGAGCATTTGCAGGTTATGGAGTGTGAATTTAAATAGGGTCCTGTTTGAAAATGAAGTGGCATTCGTGGTTATTGAATTTAAATTTGGTTATGTCACCCAATGGCGTAGCTTGCGAAGTGAAAGAAATCAGTTTCGTCACAGTTCAATAACCTTCAACGTGGGCTGTGGGTGTGGGCTGACGCTATACACTTGCTGGAGACCATGGTCGGTGAAGGGGCGGTCCCAAGGCAATGATGACATCACAAGCCCCATTCAGAAGCTCGCACTGTATTCATAATACTGGGCCAATCACTGGTGTCCTACGATGCTTTCATGGACGTGAGCTATACGTTCCGTCCGTTCAATTTAGCAAGTTACCTATTGGGACGAGATGAGGACGTGGTGAGAACGAGGTGAACTGTCTGGGAACGAGGTGGTCGAGTTAAGAACTAGTTAGAACGGGTTTGGGCATATTAGGAACGAGGTAGAACTAGTTCAGAACGGATTAAACTGACTACGGACGGGCTTGGACTGCTCGGTAGACGTTGTCCACATGAGGTGAACGGGCAATTTCACCCGATCTGGACTTGATACCAACGGAGTGCGGACAGGATAAAGACGAGATGGACGTATTGAGGACTATTTATGAACGAACTAGCATCGCATTTTAGATATTATTTGGTCAATGTTACACGTTCTAGCCCGTTTTACGATTTTTTTAAGGACCGGGCAGGACGTTTTGGAAACTACTTCAGTGTGACAGGGCCTAGGGCACCGCACACGAGCGACAAATTCTGGGCGACCGCCTACGAGACTGGTGGCGCGACTAGACATCAGCCAATCAGAAGTGCTAAATCTTGTCGCTTTGGCGGTCGGAAGCCAAGTCGGCCGACAAATCGGTCAAAATTGTCGCTCGTGTGCGCCGCCCTTTACGCGACTTGAAACTGGTATTGCAACGTCATAGCTCATCCAAGGATGTTATTGCAACTGAAATTTTGAGTTTGCACCTGCTCGGTCGCAGGATATTTGCTGATATCATGGCGAGATTTGATACACAAATTAGATAACAATGAGATAAGTCAGAACCTGGTGATGGTGGAATCCTAAAACCTTCACCTACACCTAGGTTATCAAGGTTTCAGATTACGCAATGACCTTTAAGGTCAGAGGTCAAGGTCAAAGTGAAACAGTTCCAAAATGCAAATCTGCTCAAAATTTCACACAACATCCCAACGATGTCAATGGTTTCCGATCCTGAAGACAGTGGCCAATCTACCACTAGCCAATTTCCAGCTGAAGTTATGAGAAGTTTACTACCCTAGAGCAGGTTGACTGTGACCTTGACCTCTGACCTTGAGAAGTATTGCGTAACTGGAAGAGGCATCCTTGATTAAATGTATTGGCGATGGTTAATGCAGGCTTCTTATTAGTTTTTTTCCTGAAATTTTAAGCAGATTTGCATTTTGGAACTGTTTGACTTCACCTTGACCTCTGACCTTAAAGGTCATTGCGTAATCTGAAAGGTCATCCATGATAACCCAATCTCGTACCCAGATCTACCTCATCCGAGGATATCTCTGGAAAGGGCTGGCGACTTGTCCAAAATTTCTGGACAACCGCTGGCAGCGTGCCAAAATGTTTGTTTTCCACAATATTTCGTTCTTGGATGACTGAAAAAGATCATATATGCCTAAAAAGCCATATAATACACCCAAAACACGAAGGAGGAGCTGCGATGTTGCGATACCAGTTTCAAGCCGCTTACTGTACCAGATCTCCCGATATGACAAAATATAATAAGACATCGCCAAAAATGACGTTTGAAATGTGGTAATATTAATTAAATAAAAAAACCAACAACATGTAGGCCTATAGCAATATGGGCTGCAGCGATGTAGGCCTACCTACAATCATGTACACTCATGGAAAAGTAAATGGACAGCAGTTTTTTCTTGAATATCTCCAAACCATTGCGATGTAGGAGACTGAGCCTAACATATGTGATAGCAAATTTTCCTGGCTATCTGATGATATGAAAGTCCAGAAAATCCGGTGGAGTCCGCCTTTGAGAGAAGGAATTTTGTAAAGTCATTATAAGTGTTATCGCATATTACGGGTCAATTATTGGTCATATACCTGTATTACAATATCAGCTTCAACTATCTATGAGTTTAATTTGGGGTCAATGCCTATTTAGTAAGCTAAAATGTGTCGTCTGCTAGACAGGAAGCTCTTACAATGCGTATCCACAGATTTGAGTCACCACACTGTTAAAGAGTCTTGGGTGGATGAGTTTGTCTGAACGCAGGTAGGAAAAACTGTTATTAGGGAGTTTTTGCAAAGCCCCCGAAACGCCAACGCGAACGCCAAACCCATTGTTCGATGGCACGACGAGAGCACCGAACAAAAGGATAGACGTTCGCGTTGGCGTTTCGGGGGCTTTGCGAAAACTCGCTATTATTAGGGAGTTTTCGCAAAGCCTTCGAAACGCCAACGCGAACGCCAAACTCATTGTTCGATGCCACGAAGAGAGCACCAAACAAAAGGATAGACGTTCGCGTTGGCGTTTCGGGGGCTTTGCGAAAACTCTATATTAATGTATGACAACGAGAATAACCTAGCCCCCGCATGTATCCGATGTCCCAAAAAATAGAAACTTTTGTATCGCAATATCTCACTTATTGGACTGCCAAAATCGTTGAGAATTCACAGAGACCACCTCCAGCATATCGTCAGCAATCCACAAAAACATCAACGGTATCCGATATGATTCCTGTCAATACTGTCCAAATCAAAATTGCATGTCCAAAAATACAATATCAGAGATGAAATGGTCCATGGACCATGTGCTCACTCGTTTGGACATACAGTGTAATGACAGAGAGAGGTACATGTCAGTTATGAGCAATCTGGGTCAAGTCATTCCCAAGTTGGAGGACTTCAATGATTGTTGGGTTATGCCGCCTGGCGGCCATATTGGATATCCGATCGGGCCAAAACTTCACATGCACATAAAGGTCATCTAGAGGGAGCCACATACAATGTAGCACATTTGAGCGCTCTGGGTCAAGACGTTCCTGAGTTATAGCACATTTGATGATTTTCAGGTTACGCCACCTGGCGGCCATATTGGAAGTTTAATCAGGCCGAAATTTGACGTGCTTGTAAAGGTCACCTAGAGGGAGGTAAATATCAAGTTCGAGAACTCTGGGTCAAGCCGTTCCTGAGTTATAGCACTTGGTCGATTTTCAGGTTACGCCACCTGGCGGCCATATTGGATGTCCGATCGGACCGAAACTCGGTAGTTTTGAAGGTACCCTTCTATGTTTATGCAAGATATGAAGATGCTCGGTGAAATAATGAAGACCTGTGCAGGTTCGTCACTTTTGTCGAACTTTGACCTCTGTGACCTTGAAAAGTAGGTCAAATCAAAAACCCGTTATATATGTTATGTATCCTAATTAGATACACCTATGATAAAAATTTGGAGACGATCCAGTCATTAGTTCAGGAGTTATTGCACTTTTTGTCTTTTTGGTTTTGGCCACCTGGAGGCCAAGCCAAGAATCGAATCGGACCGAAACTTGGTGTCATAGGTCATCTGACCTAGGGGTATATGTACCAAGTTTCAGATCAATAGCTCCAGCGGTTACGAAACGTGCCGTGCTAACGGACAACGACGGACGACGACGACGACGGACGACTGTAATGTTGCATGCTGCTGATTAATAAGAGTTCTGTTATGCAACAAAATATGATTTTATTGGACAGATAGTGACACGGCATTGACACTACGAGTCGGCCATCTTCTACAGTGCTGACGTCACACCTGAATGGCGGGAACTATGGAATTACAGATATGACTTTGAGGACATGACATCCCTCCTTAAGTTTTTTTTTTTTTTTTTTAAGTCCTTCAACTGCCCAGTTGGGAAATTAATAGAATGTCCAAAATTGTTTAACAATGTCCAAATACAATGACCTGAAATGAAAACGGGTTATCACATGAGTCCACGTTCACTTCCTAGGATAACTCTTCCTCTAGTTAACACACATGTAGCCCTTGTAATACGGACTATTTCCAATATGAATTACTGGGGACACTTTAAAACAATCTCCAACTACCTTAGATATGATTAGGCATTTTGGAAATTCTTCCAAGTGACCGTTACCAAAAACACACACACAGAGCCAGGGTGGACTACCTGAACTCTGAAGCTCAGTACAGAGGATTATTCTGCCTCTCACTATCGTACTGGCTTAGCAATTTACTCAACAGTCAACACTTAAGGTGTCCAATTCCAATTAGTGCACATAATCACTCAAATAGCGCGGTTTGAACCGAATCCGACTGGATTTCCTTGCGGGAATGTCACCTCCGTTATCATCGTCCTTTGTCGAGCCCTTGACGTCACTAGAATCATTCGCGATCTGAGAATCGTCCTTGGGAATTTCACCATCATCTCGTATGTCCTCCAGTTGGCGCATTTGATCAGCAACCGTTTTATGGTCTGGAGTGGGACCGAGAATCTCCTTGAAATGGCTGGAATTCCTCGTCACGTGGTGGTCTCCTCTAACCGCAGTAATCATTGAACCCTTGACTTTCACAACTTCGTACGGCTCTGACACGAAAGGAGGAACAAGTTTCCCCTTTTTCTGGCTCTTTACCAGAACTGTAGTTCCAACCTTGAAACGAGAACATGGTGTAATTACGCGTTTCCGTTCCGCATTTCCTTTCATTTTCTGCTTTGCAGATCTGTCGCGTGTGCGAATGTCGGGTCGATGACGGCTGTCCTTCTGAGCTGAGCGACTACGGGTATCTTGATGTTTATATCACGATCGAACATGGCTGTCGCAGGTGCGACACCTGTTGAGCTGTGTGGCGTAGCGCGGTAATTACGTAGAAACTTGTACAGCTCTTGCTTCAATGGTTTGCCTTCAACCTGTGCTGCACGACAGAATTTTCCGATTGTCCCCATGAAACGCTCCACTTCTCCGTTTGCTTCTGGCCAGTATGGGGTAATCTTACAGTGTTCAAAACCCATGTGAGTGGCGAAATTGTCAAAATCCTGGCCACTGTATGGCGGACCATTGTCAGAACGTACTTTCTTTGGTATGCCATATGCTGAGAACATCTTATCCAACTTTGGGGTCACGGCCCTTGCCGATGTCGACTTGACTATTTCCACTTCTGGGAAGCGAGAGTACTGATCATACGCTACAAGCAAGTGGTCTCCTGATGGGAACGGTCCACAGAAATCTAAACTAACTTGTTCCCACGGTCCATTGGGAAGTTCACTCATTTTGAGTGGTTCGCGTGCTGTCTTATGAGTGGTGCTGGCCTGACACGGGATACAAGATTTGACTTTGTGTTCAACCAGTTGGTCCATTCCTGGGAAGTAGACCTTTTCGCGCAACAGGGCCTTTGTCTTCACAATCCCCTGATGGCCTTCATGGGCAAGCTCTACCATGCGATTATGAAGTCCATGAG
This sequence comes from Notospermus geniculatus, assembly GCA_002633025.1. NCBI lineage: Eukaryota > Metazoa > Nemertea > Pilidiophora > Heteronemertea > Lineidae > Notospermus > Notospermus geniculatus. The sequence goes on along the minus strand of NMRB01000222.1, from coordinate 288,931 downwards.
GCACAACTATACGACCACTTCTCAGGACGACAGATTGTTCGGAGTCAACGGCGAGATCATAACGTAGCTTTGTGAGCGCATCAAACTCGGCTTGGCTAGCAGCATCGGGGAGTTTCACATTATACCACTTCCCAGTTTCCATGGCCTGAATAAGAGCTTGCATGGCTGGGTCTCTCTTGGTTTCATCCTTGATTTCGTCCAACGTCACCGCCTTGGGTACAGCATGGCTAACAAGGAAATTCACATACTCCTCAGCGACCTTTTCCTGTCTCTTGTTCTGGCGGTCTGAGGAATCAGGATGGCTCGACATGTAATCAGCTGGGTTTGTGGCTCCTGGGCGATAGATGACTTTGTAGTGGTATGGCTGCATCCTGAGTAGCCACCTTTCAAGTCTGGCAGACAGCTTAATCCTTGGGCGACCAAACATGTAAATGAGTGGCTTGTGATCAGTAACTATTGTCACTTCCTTTCCGAAGATGAATAAATGGAACTTCTCACATGACCACACAATTGCCAGTGCTTCACGTTCGGTTTGTGAGTAACGGCGTTCCACATCTGTGAGTGACCTGCTGGCATAACTGATGATTTTCTGCGCACCTGAGTGGTCCTTCTGAACTAACATGGCTCCGAGTCCCACAGGACTTGCATCGACTACCACCTCTGTGTCCTTCTGGGGGTCAAAATAGGACATGACTGTGTCACTAGTCAGACAGTTTTTCAGCAACAGCAGCGATTTTTCCTGCTCCTCAGTCCATTCGAATGCACAGTCCTTGTGAGTCAGTCTCTGTAGTGGCTCAACGATTGTTGCGAGATTAGGAATGAATCGAGCACAGTAGTTTGCAAGGCCAAGCAGGCTGCGAATTTCAGCAGGAGATTCGGGTTTTCCCGCTTTCTGTATTGCTGACACCTTCTTTGGGTCTGGTGATATTCCTGACTCTGAGAATACCAATCCGAAGAATTCGAGTCGTGATTTACAGAAGAGACATTTCTTTAGATTCAGTGTGATGCCCTTTTCTCGGAGTCTTTGGAGTACAGCACGTAACGCCTTGTCATGAGCTTCCTTCGTTTTGGCATGAATCAGCAAGTCATCGCTGATGTATACTACTCCGTCGATGTCTCTCACAATCTCATGAATGATGTTCTGGAAGATTTCGGCCGCAGAAGTTACACCGAAATTCAAACGCTTATACCGTCTCAGTCCTACATGAGTCGAAAACGTAGTGATGTAGCGACTCTGTTTTGCAAGCGGGATCTGATGATAACCTTGATTCAAGTCCAGTTTGGTGAAGTACTTGGAACCATTGAGATCATGAACAATGTCATCAATGGTTGGCGCGATATGCCTCTCTCTCTGGATAGCCTGATTGGGACAGCGCATGTCGACACAGATACGTATATCGTTCTTTTTAGGTACAATCACAATGGGTGAAATCCACGGAGTTGGCCCATCTACACGTTCAATAATATCATGCTTTTCCAGCTC
>NMRB01000222.1:267138-277319 GCA_002633025.1 Notospermus geniculatus | reverse complement strand
ATTTGCTAGACTCATGGAAAGTAAACCAATTTACCCTGGCATCATTAGGTAACTGCGACATGGATTATTTACAATCTGACCTGTGTTAGGTTTAATGTCCTAGCAGGAACACCATGAAAAATTATTGAAACAGACATCCCTTATTTCCTGAGCCTGATCATTGAACCACTGTGCACAACAATGCTAAAAGGTGTACTCATTTTCTGATTGCCCCATGTTTCACTATTATAAACTGGGGTTCATTCCTAGGCCAACTCTCCTTTTGTGGGCCCCACTGATCTGGACTTAGAAAATTCTAACAACCACCAGTAAATCAGGCACTCACTGTATCTCTGCCCCTCTCATAAATTTGTGGACAAAAAGTGACGGGATAAATAGGTTGATATTTTCTACATCATGTCACAGGGAAATTAATGTCAGATCTGTCCACCAGAGGGCGCCACAGACTCGCTGCTTCCATCATCTATCTGCACGTCTTCATGCGTGTAAGCGTGTCAACACTCAGCCTCTTGACAACTTGGCAAGAATACTTATCTTTAAGAGAAAGTTTCTTAATAGAATGCGTCACAGTTTCAACAACAGATGACAAGTCATCATCAGCACTAGAGATATTGTACATAGGCCCTTGATGGAGTTTGGAACACAGTTACTTTCCTTGATTGATGGTCTTCACCACCTGGGGTGACTAAACTTGACCTATTCAATAACGCTGACAGACCAGGTGGAGTAGATTGGGATGGGGACACTGGGGCACATCAGGAAACTGTAGTCGTTTTCTTACCTTCTCTAACTGACTTCTGTACAGTTTTGCAACAGGTAACGAGTCATCAATATAAATGCTGGAAGATGCTGATGGCGAGTGTACGACTTTGTGAGATAAGCTTGACAGGGTACAGGCATTGACTAAAGTTTGGCTACACCTCATATTATCTTGAATATTTACTCCCGCACCAATTTTGACAAGGTTAGTACATATGAAAGGAAACCTTGTTGGTTATCTCTCTTCATAAAAATGGTGGAATTCGAAAATATCAAAATTATGTAATAGCTCTTCAGAAAAAACATGGAAACCGAAGTTTTTATTTTGTTATTTTATTTTCATGTTTGAAGCAGTTCTGATAGAATTGAACTTTTCAAGGAGTTTGCTGTTTGTTCTGCCATTTCTTTAGCAAAGAAATGCCACTAATTGGTGCTAATTGCACATTTCTGTGCGCCCACTGCCCTGTTTTCTTGATGTTCATCCCCTGTCATGCAGCTCTAAGGTACAGGCTCACCTCGTCTTCATCAGTAGCAAAAGTTTCTGTTTCATGGCTAATTTTCTCGCTGGTATCATCTGCTGGCATGTCTCAATCTCGTACCCAGATCTACCTCATCCGAGGATATCTCTGGCAAGGGCTACGACCTGACCAAGATTTCTGGTCAACCGCTGGCAGCGTGCCAAAATGTTTGTTTCACACAATATTTCGTTCTTCGATGACTGAAAAACATCATATATGCCTAAAAGGCCATTTAATACTCCCAAAACACGAAGTTGTTTGAGTATTAGAGCAATTTCGAACGAATAGTTAGCATGGTTTGTTGCGAACATCATGCCGCGCCTCGGCGTGATTCGCCTCAAAATTAGTCGATTGCGCATGCGCAGTATTGCTGAAGTCGTCAGCCCTTTCCAGTGGTGTTGTAGGAACGTAAACCCACTGGGGACGAGTTTGGGCATGCCTGTGCTGTTGGCGTTACTGTCATGACTGTTCTCTTCTTTATCCTGCACAGGGCTTTCTGGTAAGCGGCACCGTCGATATAATCACTTATTGGGTGTTTGGCAAATGTTTTGGCGAATCTTCATCACTGTTGGCACAGAAGACAGCGTCTTTGGTGGTGGGCCTATAATCATCAGAATCCAAAACAAGGCTGCTCACTTCGTCAGAGCGTGTTGGGGTGTCCTGAGTATTTTTTCTGATTCACACCAACACTGAATCTCCTAGGGTCTCCCCTTTTTCAAACGACGTCGTGAATCCCTTGAAGCCTTTCTTGCCTTGCTTTCAATCAACTTTAGCTGTTCTTTGAGTGTAGTACGCTCCACAAATAGCGACTTCCTTATTACACTCTGCTTCCTCAATTTTCGCACACTCGAGCTTTGAATTTACCTTTCGTTGTACAATATTTATGTCATCAATCACTCCCTTCATGTTGTCTTTCGTTTCTTTTATCACATTATCGCGTTCAAATCTCAACATGCAGGCCTCCGCCTTCTTATGGGTTCTGGTGGCTTGTCTGGACTACGAATAGTCTTTCCTAAACATGCTAAACTGGTAATTGCCATTGACCTCGTTAGTTGCCAGCCTGATTAGTTTGGGTTTATTACACAGTAGAGATTCGTCATCAGAAACTAATCTCTCCATTCATCCGGCGATTATAATTTGCCCGCCTGTCTGTCTCGCCAAAAAGCCTGGCCTGGCCTAACTCCAGCGGAAAATAAAGTTCCTCATGCATCAACGTTACAGAACAACTAGAGTCTACCAATCCCACTTTGCTCTAATACCATTCACAGAAATTTCCAAAAGTGGGCCTTCACAACCATCATTACCATTAACAATACCACCATCAACAACTTTGGTGCACACACATTCAACCCAGTTGTTTTAAAAAACATATTTGAGTTTATTAACACACTTCCAAAATACATTTACATTAATGTTAACAAGAGGATTTGGCAGAAGGCTAAAAGCTCGGCAGAGAACGCATTTCAGATGGCACGGACAAAACTAAATCACTTGGTTGATTGGGCTGCTCCGATAAACTCAACATGCATATTATATGAAGGTGCATAGGGGAGCCTGTCCAATACATAATCAGGAAAAACGCTTGGTTTCGAGCAAGAATGATTGTACGCAGATGAAAATATTTCTACTTCGGGCAGCATCACCCTCAACACCGTGAATTAATAGGTTTATTTTCTGGTGTCTTGACAATCTTGGGAGACGAACATTTGACCCCTCGAGCACACGAGTCACCATAAGCCGATTTTGTGCTACAACAAAACGAGGGCAGTCCAAGAAGAAGTGAATGTATGTTTCGTTTGTTACCTGTCTGGCACAAACATAGCCGAGAATTAATCATATTTCGTCTCCCAAGATCATCATTTATGGTTGTAAAATTGAGCCTAAATCTAGAGAGCAGTTGACAATAGTGAGCTTTCGCAAGCGCCCGGTTAGGCCATACGACAACGTTTAACTATTGTTTGGGTATACCCACACAATAGATAAACGTCGTCGTAGGGCCTAACCGGGCGCTTGCGAAAGCTCACTAATAAACGTCGACTCCCCCATTCCGTACCGGTACTCATTCCTTACAATTGGAAAATGCAATTTTTATAGTTAATTTTAAAACATTCAATTGAGGTAGAATTCCGCAGAGAATGGGGTAGGGAGTTCCATATCTTAATACTAGATATTCTGCAGCTTGATTCGACCTTTGCTAGTCTACTGTGTGGTACCCTCAAGTGGTCAGCATTACGCAAGTTCATTCTATATTGACGTGGAGGTTCAATACCAAGGAGTACATTTTGTAGATATACATGACTTGTCCCATGAATAATTTTATATGTAAGACATGCTTGAAAATAAGATCGACGTACAGCTAAAGATGTCCAGCCAAGTTCAGCTAGGATACTGGAATAACCCGTACCTTGGATCGCACCTGTTATGATAAGACCAGCCCGGTACTGTAGTTGCTCAAGTTTTTGAGAATTAACTACCAACAATGAACAATAGACTTGGCAACCACAGTCCAGAACAGACCTTACCATTATAAAATACAATGTGACAAGTGTTTGGCGAGGGACAATTCTCGCTAGGATTTTTCGGACTTGTAGCCTTTGATGTGATTTGTTTAACATCATAGGGCCGTATGCACCAACGAAGATTATCTTGAACTCGGGTTAAGCCACAACTTTTCGATTGTCACATCATGCCCTGGCGAACCTGAACAATTGAAAAGCTGTGGCTCAACATGAGTTCAAGATAATCTTCGTTGGTGCATACGGCCCATATTGTTTGGCATGTTGGCCGTGCTGGCCGGATAAGTCATACTATACAGTATTTCAGTTCATTGTGCATATTCAGCAAGCGCCTCTGTTGTTCTTGAACTGAGCGGCGGATTCTCTTTCTTGCGCTGTTCCCGATAGCATCCTGGGCAAGAGCTGTTATAATGGATTTTTCCTTGAGTTGCAGGGTCTTGATCAGTTTCCATACGGTGGGATGGGTATGACCAACTATGTGTGTAAAGGGGCTGTTCACTTTCGGAACCATTTTCCCAACTAAATTTTCATCATGTTGCAACTGGTTGATTTTCACGAAAACTTCCGGTTCCTGAGGAAGACCCCAGTTGGGGTCGAAAATTTGCGGAATTTTTTTGAGAGATGACGCCTGACTTCATTAATCCTAAACCGCCGGGGCGAGCGAGACAGCCTCGTTTTCATTTTCCCGCGCTACGGCAGTATGAATGAGCGCCTGTCAATCATCACGTCACGTGATTACTATGGAATTTACTACGCGATCACTGATTGGGCAAGTTCTGAATGAGTGACAGCTGATTGTCAGAACAACATGGATGCGACCAGTTCACAGAGTCGAGATTTCTCCTCGATTCCGGGGAGTTTTAGAGGATACATTCACGCATAAGAGCATGAAGAGTGTTCAATCCGACACGAGTGACACCATTGATGACGATGTCAGCTGGTATGCCAGGCAAGTTGGTCTTTTCTCGGAAGGAGCCCCAGAATTCGCTGACGTTACACCGGCACGGCGGCGAGATCCGCAGACGCGCAGTCCGGCAATATGTTAATGATGCCATACATACAAACAACCTCCTCATCGTCTTAAAACGGAGTTCTTTCTTTATTATGAGCCACTTCGATAATGTCTGTGGACAATCCACAGCTGCTGGTCGGCATTTGCTACCTTTTAAGGCCGCCCTTTCCCTTCTTTCACTTCTTGCTTCCGCATCCTGTCTGCTGCCCGGTTTGCACGCTTGACAAACTCAGTGAAGGTAGCGTACTGCGCATGCTCAGAAGACAGGAGCGGAAATCGGAAGTTCCATTTTCGTGGGTGGTGAAAATGATCGGGTGCCAACTTTTGCTTGGCGGTTTAGGACCACTTTAATAGACTCTATCACTCCAAAAGAGCGCAGCACCTGACGGGACAGCGTCATGACGTCCCACACGTCATTTCTGAACGCATGACGTGACTCGAAAAAAAATCCGGTTGTTTCAGCGATCATGACGTCGTGAAACAATCTGATTTTTTTTCGTCTCGCCTCAAAACATCATGAATGACGTACGGGACGTCTTGGACGCTGTCCCGTCAGGTGCTGCACTCTTTTAGAGGAATATCCTGTATTGGGAAAACAAAGGAATTTTACAAAATGTCAAAAATCAGCATGAAATCAGTGAAATTATTCTCTGATTTTTGCTACACTGGGAGGGTATGGATTTATTATTGGTAGGCAAATCATTCTAAAGATCTTTGATTTGTTTTTGAAATATTTGCATGAAATGTGTGATTTTCTTGATTTCTTGTTCCATTTTAAGTGGGGGAGAAACACTGATTTCATGCTGATTTTGGACATTTTGTGAAAGTCCTTTTAGTGTAGGAGCTAACAAATATTTAATTCACATCTCAAGTACAAAACCTTTATTTGGTTTGTGGGTTAGTTTCTATCCCACTGACCACAAAAACCCAATTTTGAAGTTCTGCAAATGGTGGGTTTGGAAGATACAGCCGTTTAAATTTTGGGTACTGACTTTATCATTGGGCCAAAATCAGAGCATTTGTACAGGGGCTTGGAAACTGATGTACTGCTAACATTTAAATGGGTGGCTTGAGACCCTATAAATGTATTGCCAAAAGATAGAACCAAGTTTCAGATCAATAGCTCCAGTGGTTACGAAACGTGCCCTGCTAACGGACAACGACGACGACGACGGACGCTGACTGACGACTAAAGCTCACAATGGGGCTTTGTTTTCTGTTCAGCTATTACCTTCCACACCTCCTGTTTGCACAAGGTTTCTTTATTTCAGACTTACTTGTAATGTTGGGATCCAGCTCATTAGACTTCTGGTAGCTCGACTTGAAAGTGCCAGCCTGACGAAGACCCCGGTTGGGGTCGAAAATATGCGAGATTTTTGGAGGACGACTCCTTTTATTATATGATTTTGTGTGTCGCCTTTTGTGCTCTATTTTTTGGATAGCTGGAGAAAACGATGGTGGGGTTCTTCGAAAAACTAGTGTTCCACCCTTGGAACGAAGATTCCTAATGCCCCCCCCCTAACATACATGTACGTTATGTGTCAAAGTAGTCAATCTACACGGCCGCCTCTGCTGGAGCAATGTGTCTGATGTAACGCATGCCGTTTTCAACGTCCTGCACGGGTATAAATGCAAGCCCGTCCATAGAAGTGTCGGAAGTCCTCCTGTTGCTTGAGGTATTCACAATAAATCTTTCTCGAAGTGGGCCGAGTCAGATGGTAGAAACATTCTCTCACTTCTGTTGCATCCCCCAGAACATTATTTAAAGCATTGGATAATGCCAGTTCAATGTCCATCATGCATATTCTAGGGTGAGGAGCATAACCAAATGGATTCTGACAATTATGAACGATTCAACCTAAAAGTTCGTTGTAAGTGTCAATTGATTTTCTCTGAAGTAAGGAAGCTGCCGAAAGTAGGCCTACATTGATCTCACCAGGAACAAGTATGATGTAGACCTGCATAAAGTTCTTAGGAGACATAGCGTGATTCCCGTCAAGGAACTATTTTTCGGCATTTGTTAGGACCTTCAGCTGTTCAAGAGAACAGAAGCAGATGATTCTGTCACCATTTTTGTATTGGTTGCCGAAGAGTAAAACATCCTGTGGAGCTTCGACATTTTTGGGTAACGTCAGAGCCCATTCGCCTCCATCCTCCCACAGCAGGGGTTTTTACCTCGCTCCTCTTCATCCGCTCACACAAACCCTGCCGACATTCGCCGGAATCCGTGGAGTATCAAAGCCATTCCAGCAAATGTTCATCCCCTCCATCTCATCCCAAGAAGGCCGGTGATTGATACACATGAACTACGCAGGTTTGAACAGGTCAACTTGAAATGACTCGAGCGGCCTATCTGTTTGGCGACGTGTGGCCTGAGAATGATATACATTCTGTGCGATGAATGTAGGATAGGCTGAACTCAACTTAACTTGAATCCAGCGGTGTAAATAGGTTAATGGCCGGCATGTCGGCAAAAACCAATGTCAGCTGCTTGGCTGTGAATATTACAAGGGCCGTTATACATGTATACGTGTAACTGATCTCTAGTTAGGGTGAGGTGGGGAAGCTGAGGTACTTCAGCATTGTGTTGTGCGTGACACTACGATACAATCTACGTGTAATGCCTGTCATCTTAAGGTGACTCAGAAATGGCGTTCGCTGATTGGGCGCATTTTCTTTTGCGCCAAATACCCAGCAAATCAGGCGGATTTCCTCAGGGGTTTGTCTGCGGTGACGAAGGGAGCAAGCAGTAAGAACGCCTGATATTCTCAGGATGATTCGCCTCCGATAACCAATTCTCGGACACTGTCTGGCTCAACAGGCATATGTTTCGTGCGTTCATTTCGAAGCAAAGAGAAGAAAAGCACAAAAATTGACACACAATATATGATAAATAAAAAGGCAATTTCCATGTTTGCGAATTTTCGACCCCAACCGGGGTCTTCTTCAGGCTGGAACTTTACAATCCGAAACTCTAGAACAGACTGAGCTGAAACCCAAATGTAGATATGAAGTATCCCATCCAAACAGGACGTGACAGCAATTAAGGAAAGAAAAGAGTACAAGCCCCAAAAGGTGGTTGCTCAACCTAACAGAAATGTAATTAGTGAATGTAAGGCTTGACTAGGCTGAAGGGAAGGGGTATAACATAGCTTGGAGGAATTAAACTGACAGTATAATTATACTAACAGTACAATACCCCCAAGACTATAGTAAGAGTAATTTATATTAAACAAATGTANACTCTTTTCTTTCCTTAATTGCTGTCACGTCCTGTTTGGATGGGATACTTTATATCTACATTTGGGTTTCAGCTCAGTCTGTTCTAGAGTTTCGGATTGTAAAGTTCCAGCCTGAAGAAGACCCCGGTTGGGGTAGAAAATTCGCAAACACTCTGGAAATTGCCTTTTTATTTATCATTCATTTCGAAGCATGTGTAATTTGCATGTGTCTGACTCAGGCAAGAAATCTTGAGAATCTGGTGGTGTGATCAGTCGACCCGCAAAGGTACGAACAGCGCCACGACGTGTCAGCCGCGGTATTTGGCGGTACTAACTGCTAAATCACTGAACGAAAGCGAGGCAGTGACGTAGGCGTAGCAGACGCTATAAAACAATCACTAATTACGCACGATTAGTCAGACGTTTGAAGGTGGCGTGATGTTTACATGTTGATGGAAGTTTCTCTGCGAAAGTTGCCGAAAATTTCATCGAAATCGGTTCAGTTTTGGTGAGTTATCGATCGAAAGGTAACCTTGTGTTTCCGAAAACATGCGTTCTTCAAAGTGCGTACACTTTCTTGGAATAGTATTTTGAAACCTCTGCTTAGGTCATGCGGGTTGTTATAACATAGAAGAATCTACATGCGAAGCGCGGTTTTATGCACGCATGTCTGAGGGGTTGAAAATCACCCCGAAACACAACCACATTTTCAAGAACTCTCCTTCCCGTTATCCATTGTCTAACTTGGTTCCATTGGCTCTGACGGTGGCGCTGACTGGTAGAATCGTCAATCAGCGCCTCGTCCGACGTCCAAGGAACCAGGTTATGGCTGCGAGAATCGTCACCTACTGCTGTTCAAACTGCGTACAAAAACTTGGGATACCATGCCGAAGTATGAAATCAACACGGATTGGAGATTGATCGTTTCTTCGTCTATTCAGTTTTGCTGGTTTTATGCAGGCAAGTATTTATGGAGTTATGGCGATGTTTTTAACAACGCTCTACTCCAAATGACCTCCAATTCTGTGCGGAGGACGAAATTTCTTAAGCGTCAATCCACGAGTGGACCAGGCAAAATCTGCAAAAAGTGATAAAGTGGGGGATCGGCTCAGATCTGGCTCAAATTCCTACCAGAAGATGGTCTTGGGGCACAATGAAGACATGCCAAATATTTCGGAACTCGGTCACACTGTTAGGGAGTAAGGGGCAAAAATACTGCCAAAAACTAATTTTTTAATGACAACAGCGATTTTTCATCAAAATACTGTCCGTTTGAGTGAAATTTCACGCCTTGGCAGGCAACAGCAGGATATATTCCTTATATGTGAATGAAAATAGATGTCCCTTGGAATTTTTTTCCATTGTTGTTTTGTTCCAAATCACCCTTGATTTAAATACAGTGCTGTATTGCCTTCGTGTCAAAAAAGGTATGGTTTGGTCTACAACGAATTACGGACCCTCTTCAGGGGTGACGAAGGTGAGCACATCAGAGAAAAGAGTCAAGGGACGCCTCTCTTTATCAAAAGAATAAAATCTTTGGTTACTCTTTCCATTGCAGAGATATGCAGGTGCAAAGTCATGCATAAATGCACTACTGATGTACTACGGATGTATTACGGCTATGTCGTTCATTTGTAGTACATTGCATGTCTACATATACACATGCATATCTCTGCAAAAACAAGAGATTTTCTTTTTGATTTTTAAAGATGAGGTCTCATCCTACAACTTCAAACCAGTTTTGTCATTAAGGACCCTGCAGAGGCTTCACTACGAATGCCTACTTTGACCCCTGTAAAAGCACACTTTTGCCATATACGCCCCAACAGCCAAAGGATTGGGCCAATATTTTGCGTGGTTTTGTCCCTCACCAGGGGCCATCTACACACCAAATTTTATTGCAATCCGCAGCCCCCCACTTTATCACTTTCCGCCTGGTCTGTTCGTGGACCTACACTTAAATGATTTCTCTTCATTCGTTTGCTTTATGCCAAAATAAATTACACTTACACTAACTAGAAGTTTGCAGGGGCGTTGCCCCTGCAATACATTTAAAGCCTTCTCACCTACAGCAGTTCATTGTAGACGTTTTCAGTGAGTCCATAACTCAGGCCTGGATTTAGAGGGGGCACATGGGGCACGTGCCCCCCCCCCC
>NMRB01000222.1:209046-228854 GCA_002633025.1 Notospermus geniculatus | reverse complement strand
CTGTACATACACGAATGTCCTAAGGTTGTGGTACGCACGCTGTGGGGATTTTGTAAGATTGCCGTAGGTATGTCGGCGATGGGAGTAAGATTGGAGCGAGACTGAACAAGAATCATTACGCGTGTAGTACGAATCACGTAAGAACTTTGGAATTGATTAGAGTCAGATTCAGAATTGAACAAAATGACATTGTTCACGTCGTATGGTTCCCGATGTACAGGTACTTCTACATGAACGGTACATTGATAGAGATGAAGATACATTGATCGAGATCAGGATAGGGCCTATACATTGGCAGTGATCAGGATACATTGATTGATGAACTACGACGATGAATCCCACAGACCTTGATCTCATGCCAATAACTCATCTCATGGTTGACCTTGACCTTGATATATGATCATCAAGGTCATTGCATAATCGAAATGGGCAGCCTCAATAACCTAAGTATGGGTGATATCATGTCTCTATCTCTATCACGGGCATAGATATTTCAAATTCTCAAGTTTGACCTTGACCTTGACATTTGATCGTCAAGGTCATTGCATAATCGAAATGGGCATCCTTAACCTAAGATTGGGTGATATCATGCCTCTACCTCTACCACAGGAAGAGATACTTCAAGTTATCAAGTTTGACCTTGACCTTGACCTCTGATCATCAAGGTCTTTGCATAATCGACGTCGGCATCCTCAATAACCCAAGTATGGGTGATATCATGCCTCTACATGTATCTCTAACACAGGCAGAGATATTTCAAATTATCAAGTTTGATATATCAAAATCTCATGATATCTCAATCACCCGGACACGTGACACTGAGAATTTTAACATAGTCCAGTCCATGGATAAGCAGGCATGAACTAACACTTGTTTCATGTTGCTCAGTTGACAATATGGCAAGTAATCTCAAAATATCAAATTTGTGATATCGATATCACCATGACCCCAACATCTCAGATCAAAAGTAAGCAGTCCTTTGGATTCCTAGGGTATGTATTTCCATGCACTAGCTGAGTTATGGCATGAGATAAAAGCGTGACGGACAAAATATCAAGTCTGATTTGTTGATTACATCATGATGGAGGCATCTGATGTTGAAAATGATGAGCTCATTGGATTGCCCAGGTTGACAAACCTAGGGGTAGGATGTGTTACCAGAGCTGTAGCTGTTGAAGAAGATAAGATATGGAGGCGTGACAGATGGACACACACACACACTGACACCACGACCAAAAACAATATGGTTCCCGATCTTCATGATCGGGAACCATAATTATGTGCGGTTATATGACATGTATGATAGTTAAGCCTACATCCATTGACGTTTTCTCCCACTCATTTTCAGGCTGATTGGAACGTTCGTTGAACATGAGTCGGAGAAGGTACAATGTCAGCGAGTACTCGAGATGCACATGTCAAAGATTGGGACCATCAGCAGTACGGAACTTGGTCGTCTTATACACAACACTTTCAAAAATATTCGGCGACAAGTAGGGTACGATAAAAAAACCTGGTACTACGGTTTGATGGTAAAACGTGAGACACAGGTACGAGAAAATGCAGAAGGAACCAACTCCAAAGGTGCAAGAGACTCTGAAAAACGATGTCGGGCAGCACTGAATATGTATCGTCGAGAAAGAAGGGAGAAGGAACGCTTGCTAGAGGAACTTGAAAAGGCTCTTCAATGCAAAAGCAATTCCGCTTTACCCCCATCACTTTACATCAAATCGGATGAACTGAAACTAACTGCTAACAGCGGACTTGAGCGTGACCACAATTTAGGAGAGGGATCATACGGAAAATGTAGACTAATGTCTTTCAGAGGAATGATGGTGTCGGTGAAATGTTTTAAGCATGGACATGGGCTTACACTTTCGCAAGTACGTTACTTAGTTTTAAAGGAGGCGCAGGTACTTCTTAATCTTAGGCCTTCTAGACATCTCCCTTATTTGGTTGGAGTGTCATTCGAGACTGCTCCCTATAAACTTGTCACATCATTCCACGGCATCAACTTGCAATCAACAACTATCTGGTCAATTTTGTCTGGGAAAACAGAGGTGCCAGACCTCAACTGGGAGGAGGTGATGAGACAATTATGTGATGGATTGAATGCTATTCACTGTTGTGGGTATCTACACAATGACATTAAGAGCGACAATGTTTTGATTGATCGTTCCTCGGAAGACGGGATAAATGTAGTGATAATAGACTTCGGAAAAAGTTGTCGGATTAGCAAAGCTGTGACGCGGTTGATACCGTTTGGAGAACAGCAATCATACAGAGATAAGTATCCGTGGATCGCGCCCGAAGTAGTGAACGGAAGTTGTACGCCTTCAATCGCCAGTGATGTTTATTCTCTGGGTTATCTGATAAAGAGGATAAGATCAAAAGGAATTTTGACAAGTATCCTGTTCGGAAGGATTCTCATGGAATGCATTTCACCAGACAAGCAGAATCGCCCTTCCCTGCCAAGAATCGTGGATTTGATTAACGGAATTACTTAGACAGAATTTACCCCACACATGATTCGTCGGCGCCGGAAAGCAATGATGTCATTTTATGCGGTGTTCCGCCAAACGCGAGCCTTTTTGTCGACGGGCGATGATCGTTTTATTCTATGGATCAATTATATTATGAAACTCCATAGAACAATTGATTACTGAGGATTCCCGTTGATATCCTTAAAGCAAATGGCTCGCAGGGTTTGTTTACATTTTTGGTGGTTCCTCCCATAGAGAGTGAATCTCGCCTCCAGGCAAAGCCGTGCTCCAGCCATAGGCGAAACCCGTGCACATACGCGAACGAAAACACTGGGGACGAGGTTCCATTAAAAAATTGCTAAAATGGGTTAATGACGTTTTCAAATTCAGTCGGTCAAAATGTACATTTTGTGTTATTCACATTGATTTCGAAGCGGCAGATTTTGCAGAATACGCTTCCGAGTTGACTGTCTATACATTTCCAATTAATCTAAAACCCTTCTTTCGCCTTTTGCTCAAAACGGCGCTTGATTTGAGGACATGTCAACAAACAACTGTCAACAAACCCCGCGAGCCATTTGCTTTAAATGAAACGAAATGTAGCCACATACATAATCCTCAGTGGGATGTTGATTGGGAACAAAAATCACTGCTGTGTAAGCATATCCTGATTATTGTTTGTTGCGTCCTCTTTGTATGCAAACTATTTGTTGTAATTCATGACAAACACACTGTCCGATTCCACCCCGTATATTAAAGGTACAGACAACCTGTCGAGTGGTATAATTCTGGATCTTTCATCGTCTGTTTTTTTGTTTACAATGACAACATGTGAATGTGGCACAACACCTTTGCCTTGAAGGAGTTCGACATTGGCAAAGATCCTCGGTCCATTAGCTTTAATGAAATGAAGGACACGGTAGATCTTTCCCTTTCCATCACACACAATACACTGCCCGTCTTTCGTATCGTATATTACAGTTCGTATTCTTGATGTTTGTTTGATGACAACCCGCTCCAGCTGATGCACCATTCCGAAATCCTCTGTTTCCTCGAACTGGTTCATCTGTGCTCTTTCCTCTTCGCTCGGCTTAACCTCCTTTCCTTGTTTGCACCTAGTGGAAATATATAACTTCATACTTGTAATATCGGGCGGCACAGTGTAATTTCAATCAAATAAGTCATAATTATTAATGTCTTCCAGAGACAACAATCATGGATAGGGAACGGAAGTGATGCCCCGTGGCTGGATTTGCGCGCACGATGTAGGCCTACTTATCTACGTGTACGCTCTCCCATTTTTTATTCCTCCATCAACAAAATACAATCCCAGTCAATGTTGTCTCACATCGTTCATTGAGCATTATGCACTCGGGCAACGAGAGGTAGCTACAATTCATAGGTCCGTATTCTAAAGGGTGTTTCAAAAAAAGGTAATCCAACTTGAAGGGTTTTTACGACTGCCTTTCAGCAAGGATCATGGTATCACTCTAAAGCCCAAAAGTATGCATTTCGGGACTATTTCTCCCTCCCCACCTTGATAAGACTGGTCTTTTGTCCAACCTATAGCCATAGGTAAGAGCGAGGCTGGACTGATACCATGTCCAAACAAAAATGGCCGCGGTCATACCTGTAGAAGCCTCCCGAAATCTATAGCCGGTGACAGACTGGTGCGTGTCATGCAGGCGGTCCGCCAATCATATTAGGTATTTCGGTCCGTGTTACTGCCTCCCTGATTGGTTGAACGCTTTCCAGACGCATTGCTGCGGCAGTCTGTCACCGCCTTAAGATCCATTTTGCGCTTTACCCTGCAAACAATAGCTTTAGGTAGGGCCCGTAGTGTTTTCATAAACGTCATGGTTTCGCGACCTGTGTGCAGTTATCAACACAAGGAAGTGAAGAACACTCATCCACACGACAGCGTAGTTGTCCAAAAGAAACATTTGGAGTCGAACGGCATTTTCAATAATAAAAAACTCACCAAACAAATTCATCCGTTTGATGATCGTGCTCCTCTGCAGTATCTGTCTCTTTGAATGTTGCAATTCCAGCTGCTTCCATCATTGAGCACATGAAGCTGATCTGAAAACGACAGTATGGATATACATGTACATGCATAATAGTTCTAACTTGATTCTGCAGTAAAATTTTCCCCATGTTCCCAAGAAAAAGATTGGCAAACCCAATGCCATGTAACTACATGGACATGTCGGCTATGTATTGTGACATTTTGTGCGCCTCTCCAATCGAAAGACTCGGGAAGCGCATTATCTCTGCCATGTTGGATATGGTTCACAGTGTTGGGGTGGAAGGAGGGGGAGGGGAGGGGATTTCCTACCTTATATCCTTCAACTGCTGTTGCCTCTCTGTACTTTGACTGAGTGATGAGATTTCCCATGAAACTATTCATACGTTCAAACTTGAACATCCAGAAACATTGAACGGGGCCGTATTTGCGGACAAAAAACGGAATATGATGCAACATGTGCATCACCAGGACCTGAAAGCCAAAATTGATAACTGAATGATAAGCAGCTCAGCCGGGATTTGCTAATACTCTCAGGTAGTAAAGCCCAATTCACACTGCCACGATTCCGACCACGATGCCTCTACGAAATGCTTTCGTGGTGTTCGTATAGGCTTCGTGATGCCTTCCTATAGACTTCTTGTTTTTCGTGATAATCCGCACCCATTGTAACATCAAGGCCACGATCCCTCTACGAAAATATTTCAGAGGATTCGTAAGCCCAGTTCACACTGCCACGATTCCGACCACGATGCCTCTACGAATCCTCTGAAATATTTTCGTAGAGGGATCGTGGCCTTAGTGTTACAATGGGTGCGGATTATCACGAAAAACAAGAAGTCTGTAGGAAGGCATCACGAAGCCTATACGAACACCACGAAAGCATTTCGTAGAGGCAGTGTGAACTGGGCTTTAGAGGGGGACTTGGGCTTTAGACATTAATCGTGTGAGAACATCCTATGATACTTACTTGAAGCGAGTGAGGCCATTCCTTTTCCATAAGTGCTAATGCTTGATGGAGGTCAATTTCCATTCTATCCAGCTCTTCTGTCTCAATTGTTGGTGACAGCCATTCTTGAAGAGCGGAAAAAAGCCGGAAAAGTGCCGCCTTCTGTGCTTCTCCCAGTGACGATGTGTCTTTCAGCAGGAAAACATAGATACCATCGGTAATCAACTGCAAGAAGACATACTATGAACAAAGCTTCCAACGAAACGCAAATCGATTTTGACTTCGAACACAGGCCACGCCAACCCACAGAGCTAAATTTTTATCAGTGCGGTTTGTAATGCCCCCCCCCCCCCGTAATTTTAGAGTACACTGCAGTGTACTTGGTGCAATGGGAGGTTTGCTTTGACAGCTTTCCCTCCAGTGGGATTTGAATGGTCGAGCAACAATTTCTTTCATACATTTGTCAGATTGCGTACACATGCCTGGGTCAATATTCATAAACGTACATAAGTGATACTTATTTTGTGTTGAACAAAGAATACTGTAAGTGTCACACTTTCGTAAGTTCATGAGCCGTGGTGCTCTTTTTTGCATCAGAGCGACACAGATATGAAGGCTCGTTCCCACTCCTATCAGTGTGTAAATGTTATGTTCCTAAGAAACATCCATTTATCATGTTATTCTCGGATACGCAGTGACTGGCAATGTTTTGCATCGACAATAATTTAATGAGTTCAGTTGTCTCCACACAAAATGTCAACCACGTTGATTTTTGCATTACAGTTTACGTTTTTACATCGTTGAAAATAAAAAAAATGAGACAAACCTGTATGTAATGGTGAGACTTCATCCCTTTCGTATTACCGAAAAGGCTTGGGGGCATCCTATCGCTACCAGGCGGGTAAACGATTCTCGCAAGTTGCGCCTTCGCCAGAAGTTTATCTGCAGCATTTAATCGGCAGGAAGCGTCGATCATACCATCCCTGGAATAATTTCAAAATACTTGACGAATACAGTTAGGTGGCAAGCAAACAATAGACCACCGGTCATCATGGGACAATATACTGAAAATATTGTAAATCCACCCAACAAAATTACCGAACGGTTCTGGAAAAAATTAGCGGACGGCACACATAGCCTTTAGTAAAATTGTCCAACAAGGACTATTTTCTGGATGTTTATCATTTAAGGACGAATAAAACTGCTTACAATTAAAAGATATGAAAATACAATGTAAAAACGGGTTTCTAAGGTGAAGGTCATCACGTCCTTCTTCCAGATTCGAACCCACGGACCCTCACATGCCTAGTTTATACTTCGACGCAAGACCATCGGCGTCGGACGCCCGATCAAATCTGGACGCCGACTTCGCGGAATTGATTCATAGTCCAGCGTACTTTAGCGACGGCGACCCGTTATGAAATGACTCAAGTAATTACAGCCTCGCGATCGGACGCCCGCCAAATCGCACCACGGGCTCGGCGTCGAACGCAAGATCGCGCGTTGGTCGCCGGCGATGGTCGTGCGTCGAACTTTAAGCCTAATTTATACTTCGACGCACGACCATTTCAGCATTCTCTGTGTACCCATTGTGAAATTCGACTTTGTTCATTTCTGCAATTGTTCTCTGTTCATCTTGGATCTTCTTTCCGACGCATTCCGACACATTTTGCTGTCACGGGTCAAATTCATGCACTTTGGTCGAGCAAAGCCTAAAGGCCTCCATACACTGCACGACAAATGTCGAAATGACTCATAACACTATTAATCTGTTCGAAAATACTCTTCACGTGGCAACATTCCACAATATGTAGAAGTTTTCTGATGTTCTTCGAGAACGGTGCGACACTTTGTTAGATGAAATGTTGTCGAACTATTGTAGAGACTCATTTCGACATTTTTCATGCAGTGTATGGAGGCCTTAAGGCCCGTACACAAAACTCCATTTTCGTGAAACTGACATTTTCAAAGCTCCAAATGAAAGTGAAAGTGACTGCTAAGTCAGGCCTGGAGGTCCCTTTATAGTTGTACTTTAGCCTCGCTCTATAAACAGATCATTTTCAAAGTGCACTTACGTTCCCCTTTGATTGTTTCCTCCTTCCTTGAATCCAGTTATCATTTGATGGAGATGTTTCACAACACCCTGGGAAATACACAAGGTGGGGAATGAATAATCACTGTTCGTGATTAAAAATATTTTTACTCTTTATCACATTTCATGCACGTAGGCCTACTGAATTAACGACGGCACAACTGCCGAAGTTGCTTCTCTCTGTCCCTTCACATTTGAAAATCAAAGACTGATGACTGACTATACCGAGAAAGAAAAAGTTTATACTTCGACGCAAACCCTTCGGCGTCCGACGCACGACCAAATCTGGACGCAGACTTCGCGGAATTGATTCAGAGTCCAGCGTACTTTAGCGACGGCGACCTGTTACGAAATGACTGATGTAATTACAGCTTCGCGATCGGACGCCGACCAAATCGCACGATGGGGGTAGGCGTCGAACGCAAGATAGCGCGTCGGTCGCCGGCGATGGTCGTGCGTCGAAGTATAAACTGGGCTTTAGACTCACGGCGACTGTATGCATTGGGTCCACTGCTGTTATATTCGGATCGTCTGCGCCCACCAACGCAAACGGATTCATGGCCTTGCGTCCTGTTACTGCCGCAATAGAAGATTTTGCCTTTTCTGCAACCCTGAAAATAATAATAAAAATATTGAAATCAGCTGCGTGGCAAAGCACAAACGGCTTATAATGCGGTATTCCTCTCGCCCAGGGTTGTTGTAATCGCATGCCCCCCGCACCACCCCACACAAACCATGCATTTGGGCTGAAATACATGATCCTGAAAAAAATGCATCTTGGTGTGACGACATAAAAAGCACTATAGGCAGACCCAAGTTTTAAAAAGGGTACAATCTGCTTGAGGCTGTGCGAAATTTCAATTTTGAAATTACTTTTTTGATATCTGTCCAGCGTTTGCGTATTGATTTGCCATCTCCGATGCTGCTAGCAGACGAAGATTTTCCTGATGTGGAGCCTTCTGTATATCAACAGGTCGACGAAGCTCAACTCCTTTGCTGTGGAAAGATTTTTCATCCAATCGAAGGGCATCATTGTCAGCGAGAAATATTCTGCTGTGCGGATAGATTGTCTTGTGCAATGTTTTGTCGTATACTCCTGAATTAAAAAGAAACAATCATGAGCAAATTATATTTTATAGCATTCGTATAATGAGCAAAATGTACGTTCACAGTATGATTCACCTCATGTACAGAACATAAATAACAAGATCAGCAACATACCATTGATCCCACAGTGATCACAGGGGTTTTCCTTGGACCCAGCGAAGGGCCTATGAAATGTTTTGTTGGCGGCTGGATTGTCCATCACGTTGAGGATTATTTTACCAACAAGTTGAAACACTGTCCCGTCTGATGATGTGCACATAACCTTTTCATCCGCATCCGCTCCTGGGCGAAGGCGCCAGAGCTCTTCAGCCAGCAAAAGATGGTAGGCGTTTAAATTCGCTGGGGTCTTTGGACCTAGGAATAAACCAAATAAATGAAAACAGTGAGGGACATCAGCCAATGCTGTTTCAGTTGGTATAGGCTAACCAAGAATTGAGTTGTTGTTCGGCGAATAGGGGCTGCCAAAACACAGACAAGGACACAGTCAAATTGAGACTACTCAACCCCAAAACACTGACAACATGATGTTAACAAGGTGCAGAGTCTAGACCTCGTTAGTAAACATGACATCACATGAAACAGTTGTGAGTGTGCCAATCAATATATTGCTGGCACATATTTTATATGGATGACTGACAGATGTCGAAGTTTAGATCATACGAACCTGGAATCAGTCCAACTAGCAGAAGGTTAGAAACCCTGTCTCTGGCTGATGGTGGGAGGTTCATAATGGCCATCACCTGGCTCCATATACTGTATGGTGCTGATGTATGGTGATGATTTGGTTCGAAACCATCCCCAGAAAATGCCAGCGAAATGGCCCTGCTGTTGATAAATTCTTCTTTGTACAGCTGCTCCCAAAATGCAGTGTCTTTGACGTCTGTGACCGTTGTTGGTCTCGCATTTTGGAAGCACTGCACGAGAATTTGATCGAACTGCGGGACCTCATAAAGCGCCTGCAGACGGGGAATTAGGGGTATGTAGTAGTATGAACCTTCTTTGTCATCCTTGTGTCCTTTGCATTTAGGACAGAATTCAACCTCCTCCTCAAATACATACTCTTGGCATCTGCAAACTGCTACTTTCTCAGAAAGAGGCAGAATATCTTCGACCTCTTTCTTTACGGCGCTCGCCGTGGTCGGCAATTTGACCTTATCTGAAAGGATTAAGTTAATCGCTCTTTTTAGATTCATCTCACCTGACATATTACATGTAGCTAGTTTTGCAAATCTGACCAACACGAAGTACGAAATATGAAATTTAGTTTCATTTCCAGGACCTTATGTATACAATGTACATGTACTTCTTGAGACGGTTGGCACCACAAATGTCCCTGCTGCCAGTACGTCTTTCAGTAAGACCGAGTTATGGTTCATCTAGAATTTCGAAAGGGGCTGTTCACTTTCGGAACCATTTTCCCAACTAATTTTTCATTATGTTGCAGTTGTTTGATTTTCATGATAACTCTAGGTATAATATTTTATAATGTGAACTACACAATCATGAAAGAGAAATGTGACATCAGTTTCATTATTTGGTTTATTCCTAGGTCCAAAGACACCAACAAACCACTGATCGCTGATATTGCCCACAATCTTTACCACAGCATTCCATTCAAATCGTGCCTGTCAAGTTGTCAGGGTGATGCGGGAAGGCAGCGGTAACTATGCGTGTCGTGCGTCGCACTGCCGGACACATGCGGCACGGTACACGTGAACAATGCGCTAACATTACTTAGTGTACTTCCTTTAAGGGCACAACGTTAGCGATCATCATTATGATCTTGTTGTGGCCCTGACCATTTTAATATTCTGTTTCATGCATTTCTGTATGTTTTTTGTGTTGGTCAAATAAACAATCCAATCCAATCCAATGTACTTAACCTATGCGTAAACAAGTCGCAGCGCTTTGCTAGAGTGTGCGCAAATTATGCGAACAGGGCGCAAGCACGGCTTCACTGAAATGGCACGCCTTGCCACGACGCAGGCGCGGCACTTGCGCGGACAACTGGTGTCAGGGTGCCATAAGATGCGACTTATTTAAACCTTACCAGGTATCCCTTCAATCACATCTTCGATGAGGTCCAAAACGTACGTTATGCCACATTCGCTGAGCCCAAACGTGGGTTTCATGTACAGCAGGCGTCCAAAAAGAGATAACAATGTTAATTTAGAATATTGATGGATCTTCCTCAATCTTGGGTCCTTCTGATTTTTTAGTACCCTCATTAAAGATGGATATTCCTGTTCCGTCATGTCCGTAGGCGTAGGCCTCTTGTTGTTATTCATTTCCAGGTTGCCCATTGCAGCATTCGTGCTGATATCCTCAATCTCTATGTCATCTCTCTCGTGCCTTCTTCGGGTCCGCCCAGAGAGGATTCTCATCCCATTGCACTTGCTGCAAAAGCACGGTGCACATGACTGAAAAATATACATAGCCTAATGATAAAAAATATCCAACATCCAAGGAACGACACACAAACTGTTAGTAAAAATAAAGTCGTCTCCGAATTTAGCAAAGCTTCGACCCCAAAGTTTCGATCTTCCTCGGGCACTTTCTAAAACTATAGATCCTACCTAAATGATAATAATGATAAAATCATGCATTTGGGGAGTTTTCGAGATCATCGTGCAAAACGATAGTTTTTGAAGGCGGCAGGACCGTGGGAATGAAAACGACAAATTTTGTGATTTCTTACAAATTCGATATGTTTTTTTTCAGTCGTTGGCTTAGATTCCAAGGTAAATTTACCTGTTCATGACATTGGCATGATTGGTGTCCTGTGTCATAGACTAGCACACGACATCTACATTGTATCATGTCTATTGTAAATGTTACTCCCAACAGAAACCAGCAGCAGGCTCATGTGTCGGCTCTGATTCATTTGAGGACGACAAAGAATAATATCAGGTGTAGCAGTCAAAATTGTCCACTTGTATTGTTGAATGACGGATTAAGGTCCATGGGTATAGAAACCAATCGCCAGAAATTAGATTGTAACAATAGGATCATTTGTTCCCAGGCCAGTTTTTCCTGGGGACATTCGTTCCTTTCAAAGATGTGAGTCAAGAAACCTGCATTAAGAGCAGTCCGGATGTTCAACATAAGAGATATGTTTGTACGAGAAATACGTGACGCAGTCAGTGAGGTAAATGTTTTTGATGGTAATTCCCAGACAGAAAGATTGTACTATGGAACCGTTTTTTTAATCAACGGCCAGATTCATAGACCGAACACTGTCCTGATTAAAAATACTAGGACAGACGCAAGCAAATGCATGAAACCATCATGGCGCCCGCTGGTCTATACTTAGTTCGGGAGAATGCATTGCTGTAGAATGCTGTAGAATGACGTCACGAGCCGGAATTCCGGCTCAGATCATTTGGTTTCACCGGTCTTCGAATGCAAGCTGCCCAGAAGACCGGGTACCAGTCTACCAGATTCATTCAAGGAAAATCTGCAGTTTTAGTCAAATGAAATAAGTACCAAGAAATGAAACACCAGGGCTGAAGCAGAGCATTGTTATGCCTGGTGGTTTAGCAACAAAACCTAAACAAAATATAGAGGTAAAATTACCAAGATGGCATTACAAACACAAGAATATACATACACGTACGAGTGCATATTCTCGACTAAATGTTTCCTGCCTCTCAAGAT
The DNA here is from genome assembly GCA_002633025.1 of Notospermus geniculatus. Classification (NCBI taxonomy): domain Eukaryota; kingdom Metazoa; phylum Nemertea; class Pilidiophora; order Heteronemertea; family Lineidae; genus Notospermus; species Notospermus geniculatus. The sequence goes on along the minus strand of NMRB01000222.1, from coordinate 216,540 downwards.
TTAAAATTGGAAAGTTTTTTAAAGCTGCAATAATAATGTGGCCAGCGATGTCTTGAAAATACCGGCTGAAACAAAAACGTGGGAGGTCAAGCTCGGTGCAACCGAGTGACCTGAATATTTACTGTTGCCGCCTTTTTGTTATGTAACTTACCAGGGAACGGTGAGAAGTTTCCCCTGTCAAGGATATCAGTCATTGGTTGTCTATTTATGTTGTAAATTATATGGCAAGGGATGATATCAGTGTCAATGAATGAAGCCAGAACACTATCCTGAATACGTTGTAGCAACAGCATACGTCGTTGAGATGACCCCTGCACACTTAGGATTCTGGCGAATTGAAATATCATGCGCATGCGCACAATGGTCAAAAATCGCGCTTTATTCGAAAGAGAGATAGCTGGATAGTGGAGGGAACTCAGTTGACAGCCGCAGCCACAATGGACCATTCGTGGAGTGAAAGTTTCCAGCTCGTGCCTCCAACACAAAATCAATATTACTTGCCTCGTGTTCTAGGAGAAAATTCGTTTTTTAGTAACACATTCATACCGACGGAAAATTCATTCAGTCGTGGATTAGCGCCCGGAATAGTCCACTGGCCGCACGATCGTAACGCAATTACCACAGGACATAATTCTGAATATCCACGTCCTCCATCACCATCACGTGAATCGGATGTTCCAGTAGACCCTGCGGTGGAGGCACGTCTCGGGCGCAAGCTTTCTGCGATGTTACCAAGAAGATTTCCCAACCCGGAAATGTTTTTAACCCGGAAAAAAAAGAACCCTTTGACGGATTCAAACGCACAGGAACACCAAGCCCGGAAGCACTTCACCGTGAGTACATCGTCTATTTTCTCCCAAACTGAATATTCCATGGCATCTATTATGCCTATCAGGGACCCGTCCCCCGGAAACCCAAAAAAGTGTGTCGGGGTCGTGCGCGGGGCGATGTCCGGTTGGAGACATAAGTGTGCACTGCTGTAGGGCTCGGGCAAGCCTGGCCGACAACTTCCAGGAATTTAGAATTGCGCCCGATAGATCGTTGATTGCCCGCAACATTTTTTTTTCTTCACACCGCCAAGAATTAGAATAAAAATTGGAACTAACATAACATAGAGAATTTTCGACAATCATATGTTTTCCGCTGCTTGCACAAACAGCGCCCCCAAAGCACACAATTAGCATAGGCCAAAACTCATTCCCGACACCAGTGGCATGAGTAGATAGTAGATAATCTTTTTACAGGAGAAAGAATGAACACCAAGGTTCAACGATTATATACATGTATCTTGCTGTATCCTGTCTTAAGGCCCGAACCCACTGACGTGTTTTCCCGCAGCGGGAAAACGCAGCGGCAGAAAATGTTTTGTTAAAAGGCAGCGGGCCGAGAATATAACAAAGAATTTGCCGGGCGGTGATGAAACCGCGGCGGCAAAACGCGTCAGTGGGTTCGGGCCTTTTAGGCCGTGAGACATGCCCATTTATTTTTCACTTTCGTAGCGTAGTTCTGGTAACTAAACATTTCCTCCTGTTTTATATGAAGATGGACATGCTGAACACATTCAGCTTGTTACCACAAGACAAATCCTGCACATTTCCAAGATGGCCGCCCTTTTTAGAGGGCCAAAGGGGTTAACAGTAGGGGTCAAAAATTTGATGTCTTCAAATCATATCAACATGGGTATCAAATTAAAGGTCTCAGTGAGTACAACAACATGGCATGGGTTTCATTCCCCCAAATGTACACTGCAACTCTTCAGGGGGTCAAAAAGGGCCACAAATCCGACTTTTGACCCCTTCCCACAAGTTCCACGGGGGCTGCAGGTGGATGAAAATATTTTTTTTCAACATTGCTCTCATAGAGCTCCAAAATGATACCAATGATGACACCCTTTGGGTAACAGTTTTCAAGATCCCGAATTTGGACCCTTTTTGGACCCTTTTTTGGAATCTTTGCGGCAAGTACGCAATTGTATTCTGTCAAATAAGTTGAAATTAACAGCAGTAAGTAACCACCTGGCGACAATATAAGCCAGGTTCACTATGTCAGGGCGGGTGCATTGTTTTTACATGCAATTATTTAACGGAACCTACGGAAACTACGGAAACTGGCCAAATATAATAAATGTACATGTACCAGTTTTTATACATAACACTAAGTCATGCTGCTCTTTGAATAAGGGGAGGAAGTGGGGATAGATAAACTGGAGTGTGACAGACCTGCCGTCTACAGTTGGAAAGGGCTTGGAAGGATCATTCAAGGGCTTCTTGTCGACTGCCCATAGCGTGGCATACAGTTCAGCTTTATTGCTTCGGTTCATCATGACCTCGGTGCAAGGGCCATATAACTGCACACGGTATCATTATTTTANGAGTGAGCTGACCGATTGTTTATGGTTGACCTGATAGGCTAAGTGGCTGCATACATGGTGTTTTTTGATGTTGCCGCCACACTCTCCTTGGAAATAGACTTTAGATGCAGAATCAGAGAAACAGTGGGCAACCTACAATAATTATGATGAACTCCTTCACACTGGCCAGGTATATACTAAATGCAGCTGGCATGCCAAGTGAGATGCGTTTATACTATTTGAAATCACAGGAAATAACAAAGGAAAACTTATTTTGATTTTGAAAGCAAATACTTTGCCGACCCAAACAATTCATTTTTAGCTTCGAGACCATGACATACATGTACATTCATATACATGCAACCCATTTATTGTCTCTGATGCTGGCCTAAATACAGTAGGCCTACCACATGACCTCATTTGATTACGTGCTGTTACGTACATGTATTAATCAAACGCGGGAAAGTTAGAAAGGGAGGGAATCACTGTATGGGGAATATTGAAAGGCTTGGGGAACATGGGAAGGATTATTTTAAGGGACTGATCGAATCAAGGGCATACGAAAATAAAGACAAAGGGTTGGATGGAGGCAATGGTGGAGAGGTTAGGCACTGTGTCGGAGTAGGGGGGTGGGGGAGGGGGCGCTTTTATCAAAGTAGCTCGGGCTCATTCTGTTATGATACATTAGGGAACGAGTAAAACAATTTGCAGAGGGGGAGGGGGTTCCATAGTGGCGAGAACAGAACAGAAAGAGCTAGAGCAGAGGAACAGTCGTAGTACATGAGAATTGAAGGGAGGGTCAAAAGGAAAGGGGGCAGAGGGAGAAAGGAAGCAAAAAGGGCAAGAGGGCAGGAGACGAGAGGGGCAAATCAAGGGGAACAGTTCTTCCATTTATGCAGGGTTTAGGGGAGGGATGAGAAAAAAGAGGGAAAGGAGGAGCTGCAAAATACATGTGCCCCAATAAAAACACCCTCCCCACAACACGACTGTAGGACGGGTAACTTGTTAAGTGAAAAATATTTCTGAAGGAGGGAGTGAGCAAACTGACGACACCAAATCAGGCACCTCCTCGTTAAAGCATGATCGTTCTTCTTTTCAGGACGCTGCATTAAGAGCAGTCCGGATGTTCAACATAAGAGATATGTTTGTACGAGAAATACATGACGCAGTCAGTGAGGTAAATGTTTTTGATGGTAATCATCGATCATTAGACGCAGAATAAATACCTACAGTTTTCACTTCCCTTTCCATTTGTTTAGAATTTTTTTCCCACACATTTCCTGTTTTCGTTTGTCGGGTGATTGGGGTCCAAAGGGTCATACAGGAGTTTGTTCTGTTGCACTAGATGAACAAGCCTATCGCCTTTTTGTCTCACCAATCTTTTGTTCAATGGTAGGTTCGACGATTATGCCCAGACATCCCAAACAATAAATACTGGACGGGCCATATCAAGGCAGCAATGTCGACTTGCAAGCGGCACAGACAATTTCACGAGAAAGAGAAAAGAACGTAAGTACCGGTACATTTTCACATGCATTCGGCAGCTAGCTGGGTACCTAGGCCTATTTATACATCATCACAAAATAGCCACAAAATCCAAAAGACAATAGCCACGAAACCTGGTGGGCTAATGATTGTGGCTAAATGGTAGGTTACAAGTACATGTACGTGACGTAGAATGTATAGCAAAAGGATTGCAAGGAATGTTTTCGACGAGGATTTTGGACCGTATTCTAGAAGCTTCCTTAAGTCCAAGCTATTGTTTGCAGGGCAGAATACGCATTTTCTAGAATACGGGCTTTTATCTCTGTCATAGCTGTACTAACTACATTGCAACCATCTGAATTTCAGTGCAACGGACAACAATGAAAACTACAATACCGGCGGGCGTAAAAAAGCTAGGACTGCAATTCGAAGAACATTAGTAGGAACCAAGCTCGGATATTCCTATGAAAACCATGGGTAAGTGCATATTACCTCTGGTTTTATTCTTCGGTCCATAGGACCTCAAATCTCCTCCCGGTCAAGAAGCAGGCTACCAAGACGTGGGCCCGTGTTCTGGAAGCCTCCTGAACTCTAAGGTCCACTTTAATCTTTTGTATTCTGCCCTGCAAACAATTAGCTAAAGGTAAACCTAGAGTTAAGGAAGATTCTACAATACGTCGCGCGGTCAAAATGTAGATGCAATCTATTGACCTACCGACCATAGATGACTCGAATATTTTTTCCTACCCCTGGAAGCCGGCGGTTAAGAGCGAATGAAATTGAAAATACATGTATAGGAAAGAAAAATGACCCGGTGACAGAGATAGAGGAGTCTAATGCCCCGTCTTCCTGATGTACCCCGGGCATTGTTTTGCGCATTGTTGGTCACAGGATAAGGATTGGTATCTTTAGAGTCCGATTAAATTGTGCCGTTTAATCCGTACCGGTACATTTATTTTATGTGGGACATCACATGTCGGGGGACTTCGATTCTTTTACATCGAGATGACTAACCTGCGGACAAACATGCAAAGATTCGTAGTGCGAGACCAGCATTTGCGATTTTTCTTTCAGGAAATTCGTCTTCCTATACTACCAAGACAGGAAAGTAGGGGAAGGCGTAATCACTGGATTAAGCACAGGTAAATATTGGTGCACCTGTCCACTACTTTTTAGCTCACCCGTGAGCTTTTCGTCGTGGTGCAGCGTCCGTCGTCGTCCGTCGTAACAGCTGGAGCTATTGATCTGAAACTTGGTACATTTATACCCCTAGGTCAGATGACCTATGACACCAAGTTTCGGTCCGATTCGATTCTTGGCTTGCCCACCAGGTGGCCAAAACTAAAAACACAAAAAGTGCAATAATAAGTCCTGATCTAATGACTGGCTCATCCGCAATTTTTATCATGTATCTAACTAGGATACATAATATACATAACGGGTTTTTGATTTGACCTACTTTTCAAGGTCATAGAGGTAAGAGTTCTACAAAAGTAACGAACCTGTCACAGTTCTTCGTTATTTCACCGAGCATCTTCATATCTTGCATAAACGTGTACATGTATTACTATTAGACTGAGGGGTACTTTTAAAAATACCGAGTTTCGGCTAGATCGGAAATCCAATATGGCCACCAGGTGGCGTTACCTCCAGATGACCTTATTATACAACCAAGTCAAATTTCGGCCTGAATAAACTTCCAATATGGCCGCCTGGTGGCGTAACCCGAAAATCATGTGCCAGGAACGACTTGATCCAGAACACTCAAATGTGCTATGTTGTTCCCTCGACCTTTATGTGCGTGTGAAGTTTTGGCCCCGCCGATCGGACATCCAATATGACTGCCAGGTGGCGTAAACCAATAATCATTGAAATCCTGCAACTTGGGAACTGCTCATAACTGACATGTACCTCTCTCTGTCATTAGACTGTTGTGTCCAAACGGGTGAGCACATGGTCCATGGACCATTTCGTTTTACTACGGATTTGCTCAATCTATCCCACCACTTTGATATTCATAGACGTTTGTCACAGTAGGCCTACTATCGTCTTGTGCAAAAATTAACATTTTGGCAGTGATATCAGTAGGACGTAGGCCTCGTTATGTATGGGATAGAGGCCGAGAATGCCTTGGGTAAATCACTCTCAGTGAACTCATGAGTGCTATTGTTTGACCCGGAAAATATCTATTTTAGAGAGTGACAATGAATATCAAGTGGCGCTCTCATCCAAGGCAAAAATTAGGAGAGATCCTCCCCAGTTCAATGTTCATCAGGGAATAGTGCGAGAAAATGTCCGCTGGCAGGATGTAACGGTGAGCATTAGGCCACATAAAAATAAATACTTGCTTAGCGTCCCCTCTCGACCTGAAAAATGCCAAGACCTCTGATTGTTTTTTGTAATGCATTTTCAATTAAAAAATTGCCTACTCTAAAATTTGAATAATAAAAAAAAATTATTTGTTTTTGACCTGTCTTTTCAGCTAAAAGCTACTAAAAATAAAAATAAAAACCTCCCTCCCGACCCTGAAAAACTAAAGTGCCCTGACGCTAAACAAGTAATTTTTTATCTGGCCTTATACAAGTGTTTTTTCGCAACCGATTGTTACTTGTATATTTGTCACAGGGAAATACATGTATACAGTCAAGGCATCACTGTTGCTTTTGAATATCCGCATATATGGGGTCCTGGGACTGAATTTGCTCCCTAAAAGTTAAATATTATAAATCGGTGTACATTTAACATCTTATTTTTTAATACAAAACTGACCGTCAGTGTCAGCGTATGCAGTCCAACATCGGTCCTGATTGATGCTAACTTGTTGATCATTCTGTAGTCGCCGGGTATGAATTTCAACCGCGCCCAATTCAGTGTCGACACGTAATGTACTTACATGTACATCCAATTTACACCGACTATTACACCGCGAAGAAGTAAACATGCCATGATTCTGAGAGGCTGACTTGAAATATAAAATATGAACATTTTTTTCAGGCGCCAACTATCATTTACTGGGCGGCAGACAGCATGCGATTACAAAACAAAAAGGTACTAGTTGTTTCCAAATATAACGGGGAACCGGAGGACCTACATGTACATGTAACTCACGACGTCGAACTGTGACCGGTGCGACAGGGTCCGAAGTTCTTTTCTTTCTAACGTTATTTCCATTTATTTCTGCCATTAAAATAACCTTTTGTTTCGGTCGCCTAGCATTAAAATTAACATCATCATGTAGCAGATGAACATTTATGCATTTTTATGTTGCCTTGCTGAAATTCCTTCAAAAATCTATGATACGGAAAATTTAGGGGCCAATGAGGATGCAGGTGACAATGAGCCAAGGCACCATTTAAAATATGTTCTCGTATATAAAGTCGGGAGATATCAGAGTACATGAGGTCGTTTTTCACGGACTGACAAATAATTGGCTATTACACTGTGCGGGCTTCAATTTAATCACGGTCATTTCAGGAAGGAAATGAGGATGAGGTCGAGCAAGAGTGCCATGGCCAATTGAGTAGGCCTACTACAGCTGATACGGACTCCCATGCCTTAAATGATGAGGTAGGTGACAATAAGCCAAGGCTCATTTAAAATACATGTGTGTTATAACCCATTAGAGTTGAGTTCAGGCGAACAACACTCAGTTTGCGAAG
>NMRB01000222.1:176887-198969 GCA_002633025.1 Notospermus geniculatus | reverse complement strand
CCGCCGCCGCATCCTATTCCGGACTATAACTCAAGAACGGGTTGTCGGATTGATCTCATATTTCTGTGGTGTAACCGGGTGGATCAGAGGAGGTGCCCTATCGATTTTGTTTGCGATCCGATATTCAATATGGCCGCCAGGAGGATATCTTGGAGTTTGCATTCCGGACCGTAACTCAAGAACGGGTTGCCCGATTTATCTCATATTTGCGTGATGTAATGGGGTGGATCAGGAGAGGTTCCCTATCGATTTTGGTTGCGACCCGATATTCAATATGGCCGCCAGGAAGACCTCTTGGTTTTAGCATTCCGGACCATAACTCAAGAACAGAATGCCCGATTGATCTCATATTCGCATGGTGTTAAATGGGGTCCATCGGGGGAGGTTCCCTATCAATTTTGGTTGTGATCCAATATTCAATATGGCCGCCAGGAAGATATCTTGGATTTTGCATTCCGGATCATAATTTAAGAACGGGTTGCCTGATTTATCTCATATTTGCGTGATGTAATGGGGTGGATCGAGGGAGGTTCCCTATCGATCTTGGTTGTGACCCGATATTCAGCGTTATGCACCAGAGCGGGGGCATACTTGCAATCGCCCCAATTGCGTTACATCTAGTTTTGTCTGCTGATGAAAGGATGGGTCTTCTTGGGCCCTTGTGATGAGAGCCATGTGTTGTTGACGAACTTTGCATGTTATCGGAGCATCATGATCAAGAGAGTGTGTTTCTTTTGTGCTCTTTCTTAATGTTAGTGTGTTATGTGGACTTACTTTCTGTAACTGTTGATCTTTATTTGTCAAAGTGTTGTGTAATTTCAAACTTCCACCAAGCGCTCATTGTGTAACCTTTTATCTATAGTGACTGTTGCACAGTAATTCTGTCTGCGAGAAGTGAAGGAGTCGTTTGTCATGTACGTACACTGTGCAGAAGTCGATAAATAAATAAAACTATGCATCACAACACCTGATACCCCGTCGGTAAAATGGTCAGTAAAATTGAAATCTATACTTTGCCCATTCTTCAGGGCCGGCGCGGCCACTTTTCCATTGAGGGGGTACCACCAATCGGGGCACTTACATACAGAACGAGAGATTAAGCATCGTAAAAAAGGTCAAGCTGTATTGGGGGGATAACGCGAATGCCCTGCTCACCAAAGAAAATTTTGATTCTGAAGTACCGGAAATGCGATTTCCTGGCATCTGGGGGATGATGGACATAACACTTGGAGGGGCGTGTAAAGTGCCCTTTCGTGATTTCCGTGCCCATTTCAAAAGGGCACCCCCAACCAAAAGGGCACATCACTCACAATTAGTGTGGGGGTGATACCCCCCTACCCCCTGGCCGCGCCGGCCCTGTTCTTGAGATGCAGATTTCTCCCTTCTGACATGTCAGTTTCAAATTACAATTTTCATGAAACTGCTGTCTGATGAAATTTCAGTACTCTGCACAAAATTGACTGGCGTTCCGCACCGTGTACCATCCATGTAGTATGCAGCATCATGCACATACCGCCCTCGTATCTTCCGTGGATGTTATGCGCGGCCGTGGAAGGCAGGCAGTGAAGATGAAACTTATTCACCTGTGGTGTGCCTGGACGCCATGCAGAAGAGACAAGACGTACTTGTACCATATGCAGTGAATTCAAGCGTGTATCTACATGTATACCAAGTGACGTACAGTTGTGCTCTGTACCGGTACTACCATGGAATGGCCCTGACGTGAGAAACCTATAATTACCAGATCAGCTTTTAAATCTCGTTCATTTGGCCGGGGTAGTCGTCGTAGTCGATGTTTTTTGTGATTTATTTGTCATCATGATTTACCTACAAGTAACTCGGTTCACCATTTCTTGTACAACTTTCCTGGTATCCTCCCTGTATTGTTTACCACCACCAACACAATACAGGTAAAAATTTATGCAATAATTAAGTGTCCACCAGTCGAACAGGAACCAAACTGTTACATTGTACCTCAAATTCCAGTAAGATTTGCTCATATCATAAATCTCTGAAATCTCTGGAATCTCCATGACCACGTGAAAAATCCTATAAGGTAGTGATGTCACTACATATGCAAGTGATACGAAGATTAACATTCTTGAAAGGAACCGTGTATCCTTTTGTTCAGTTCCTCCTTTCTGTGGCACTTGTGACATTTTCGTCCTCCTGACAGCGGCTCTCCTTATGGTGATAATTATCATGATGTTACTAAATGATATTATTATAAACGGAATCATTGTTCCAAATACAAACTGGAAACCAGAGATGAGATGTTCGATGTATTTACGCCCTGGAACACTGATAAGGAGACCCTCTGCACCTAGAAAAATATTGTATAGAATNCCTTTTTTACCTAGTACCTTTACTAGTACCTTTTTACCGGTACCTTTTTTTATTATTATTACCGTACCTTTTTATCTGATCTCTATCAATGTGCATTGATCTCTATCAATGTATCATTCATGTACCGGTAGAAGCACCTGTACCAGACAAAAGGTACCATGTACTAGGTACATTTTGTCCAGTACCATTTCGCCGGGTACATTTTGTTCTAGAACCATCAGATATCAAGCCATGGTCAATTACGCGATGAATTTACTGGCATGAGATCAAGTTCTATTGACATCATCGTAATCCATCTGTCACTTATGTCTATCAATGTATCATGATCTATATCAATGTACCATTCATGTACCGGAAGAATCACCTGTAGGCCTACATCGGGAACCATTCGACATTTACAATGTCATCTTGTTATAAACGGAATCATTGTTCCAAATACAAACTGGAAACCAGAGATGAGATGTTCGATGTATTTATGCCCTGGAACACTGATAAGGAGACCCTCTGCACCTAGAAAAAATATTGTAAAGAATGAGCGATCATAAGCATGGGTGCAGTATTGGGTCCAAAAACAAGTGAATCCTTTTCCTTTGGACGTTAGGGAAAAAATATTTCTGACGTAAAACCATTCACTATGTATATTCATATAACCCAGGGATGATGCATGTCCTGGTGCAGTGGTTCAAGTTTTGGAACTTGTCCAAAGCATTGGTGGCGAATTTTGGCTTTTTGGGGGCGAATTTTTGGCGAATTTGACAAAATTCGCCGTAAAACTGCCGCCAATTCACCAGAAAATCACCCCAAAACCGCCGATATTGCCAGGAAATCGCTGCAAATTTGTCGGGAAATCGCCGCATAATTTTGCCACAGATTTCGCCAATATCCCCACAAATTCGCCATTCTGATGTTGACTTCGCCGAATGTACCGGTACTGATTTTTAGCCCGCTTGGCCCATAGGCCAAAAGTGCTTATGCTGTGCTTGGCGCCTTTAGTGGTGGTCTGTCGTGCGTGCGTTAGTGCGTGCGTGCGTGCGTGCGTGTGTCCGTAAACTTTTCCCTTGTCAGATGGATAGCCCCTTCAGTTTTTGACCGATCATTTTCATATTGCATATGGGTGTGTATGACCACAAAATCTAGGTCAAGTTCGATTTTGGGTGCGATAGGATTCCTACTTTGGCCAGTAGGGGGCTTAAGCTATCACGATGAAACTTTGTATGCATGTACCTCTAGCTTGTGGTGACTAGCACACGAAGTTTCGGTGCAATCTGATTCTCCACTTTGCCAGTAGGGGGCCAAAACGAAAATTCTCGTTGCTATTTAATCCACGCATAGGCGTAGGCCTAGCATAGCCAGCCTTAGCCAACCGTGGCAGGGCCTAGCTAGGCAAACAAAGCCTGTCCCAGATGGCAGATGATGAAGGTTAGCAAAGCAAGCTCGTGAGTCCTGGGCCTAAATCGCTGGGTTATTCACGGTGACTCTAATTCATCCCATAAATCATGACATATAGGCCTAGGCCCAACGGTCGGTATATCGATATACCACACGTACGGCCTACAGTGTGTAGCAACCAGTAGGCCTATGCATACATTTGCACATAGGGCCTACATGCACACAATCCACCCTGCTGGTCATCGATTGACGGAATAAGCCGCATTTGTTATGATTGTACAATAGCAATAGGATTTCCACTGTGTGCCACTCCTAACCAGGGATTCTAAAGTTCTACCAATTTCGTGAAATCATGTCAATGTTGGGAGATTGGCTGAGTTTATTGGCAAGACGTTTGCCCTGCCTGGACTGCCTGTCCATATGCATGCATGGGCCGTCATACACTCGCGCGGTGGCATAATGGTTAGGGCTGAGGACTCGTGATCGGAAGATCGTGGGTTCGATCCCCAGCCGTGCCACTCTGTAACTCTCAACTGGCCTGAAATGTCCATCGTGTGCGCTATATTGTGGCTGCCCTTTGGTTTCTACAGAAAGGTTTCTGAATCATAGGCTGGGGTAATAATGTGTGAAGCGCTTAGAGAGCGTAATACGCTATGAAGCGCTATATAAGAACTCGCCATTATTATCATTATTATTATATTGCACACGTCATAGAAATGTGCGTTCTGCGCATTCTTCAGGGCAAAGAGCGGTGGTATTGCATGGAGAGTGTACACAACTTTCGTGACGTTGCATTTTGTGCGTATCGATTTTTCATTGCTTTTTTCAACAAATATTCCAACTTTTTTTCTCGGAACAACGTTGCCGATCCTACTAGTATTTTATGAAAATGAACTTTGTTTTGACGGCGAACAATTCACATAAAGATGCTCCCTTTGTTGATTTCTGGTCCTCAACTAGTTCCAATGCCTCCAGCATAATCATGCGTTTAGGACTAAGCCACGTGACCTCGACCTCACGATCCGCAATAGACCTCGAATGACATATCCCGCCTAGCGGCGGGTCCCGGGATCATTGCGTCCAGGGATGATGCATGTCCTGGTGCAGTGGTCCAAGTTTTGGAACTTGTCCAAAGCATTGGTGGCGAATTTTGGCTTTTTGGGGGCGAATTTTTGGCGAATTTGACAAAATTCGCCGTAAAACTGCCGCCAATTCACCAGAAAATCACCCCAAAATCGCCGATATTGCCAGGAAATCGCTGCAAATTCGTCGGGAAATCGCCGCATAATTATGCCACAGATTTCGCCAATATCCCCACAAATTCGCCATTCTGATGTTGACTTCGCCGAATGTACCGGTACTGATTTTTCTTTGGAAACCACTCTTCTGTGCAGACAATGACATAGACTCCTTGAGAGAACAGAAAGATGGCAGGCCCACTGTTTCTCAGAATTTCAGGCCTTTCCGTTTGACGGGCACGAAAACGCATGCGCTTCGCATTTGCGAGGCGCATGCATTTTCGCGCCCATCAAACGGAAAGGCCTGGAATTTAACAAAATAAAAGTAACAACCCATTAAAATAAATTCGTGAGTCTGCTGCTGGAATTCCAGAAATAGAATTTACCCCCAAAAATTAGTTTTCTCTCTTACATCCACATTGAATCAGTGGAACGAGCGGTCGATTCCAAATCCTCATGCGCGAGTTGCTGATTGATGGAAGTAGTGTATTTTTGCATGATGAATGGGTTTCTGTGGCAGATGGATCACAGCAGCCTGCAGAACCCCGATCTTCCTTGACAATTGATGAAGTCTGGACAGTTCCAGCCAGAATTCAGGTGGATGGAGCATTCGGAACGACCTGAGGCGAACTGCTTATCTCTCCACTGGGCGGCGCATTTCACCTCGGACACGGTCAGTCCAAGGCAGCCATGTTGTTATCAACAAACCCACGTGACCGACCGTGGAACTCTTTTCGCCGAATTTTGGCCTGCTAAGATATCCAACCTTATTTCCTTGTTCCTGTTTGTCCCTTATCGATGATTGAGTACACAATTGCAATTTTCTGGCCGGTGAGGGGTGAAAACCTTTTCGCGCATTTATGCGAGTAGTTTTTCGGCCGTTTTACTTATAAGTAAAACGGCTGAAAATCTACTTGGGACACCGAATGACATATGCCTGCTTGAAAGCGGAAATGTTGCATGGCTTGCTGCAGGATCCGAAATATCTGATTACAGCTTCTAGGTCTGTAATAGCTTCTAGGCCTGCATGTAAACAATGATATTTATAACAGAGAAGCGAGGTGAAGAAAGAGGAGAAAGGAACACACAGCTAATTGCTGTTTTCCTAATTGCTGCATACAGTTTGCTGCACCATTGACCTCCCTTCTGCACCATCCGCATGCAGCGTCATGCGCATATACCGTCCTCGTATCTTCCATGGACGTCACAGGACGTAACGTCATTCGCCCGATGTGCACGGAGGTTACACGTACAGAATAGACGGGTGACGCATCCGTACCATACGCAATGAACTGAAGCATCCTTCCGCGTGATGTATGCGGAAGGTACATGGATAAAAGATAGGTCAGTTGTGCAACGTACTGTATTTGCTGATTTTGTGAGAATATTTTGGACAAGTTCCCTAACATGCCTAAAGTGGGTTTTTCATTTGAACTACTTTTCAAGGCAACAGAGGTCAAAGTTAAAAGTTTTGACATTTGTTGGAGTGTGTTTTGCTACTATTTGACCTAGGGTGTTCTTAAATTTGGTGTGATGATTTATCTTTTAGGAAAACCCTCTATGTGTCAGGGCTTTCATTAAGCCTGCGTATGGCGTCTATTACGCATGTAAACTACAGTATAAATATAAATAACTCCGAAGTCTCAAAAAGAATAATTACCTGTCAGGGGATCCTTTACAAATTTAGTAGTGAAGAAAACACTTATATTCACCGCCATGATCAATAGAGCTGATGTTGTAACAATCTTTCTTGCCTGAGTTGTAGAACACATGGTGAGTGCCAACATTGGAAATCTAACAGCAATAAGGCGATCTATAGACATTTCAGCTAGGAACCAACCGGACATCATTCCAAATGTGAAGAGATTATAGACTATGAATCTGGAAATGATTGAGAGTCAGTCCCTGCAAAACTCTATTGTGGCGAACGAAGTGCAATTGAAGCTGTACTTCCACTATCCCAAACCCACCAAAACCCCGGGTTTCTTGCGTGTACACCTTTTTTTGCCGTGTCTAATCGACCCGTGTTTGAAAAACCTGTGTTTATTAGACCCGCCGAGCTCGCCGGGGCTAATTCAGACACGTGTGTCACCCGGGCTTTTAGATTGGTGTAAGCACAATAAACACGGCAATTACTAGTTATCAAACCCAGCAACAGATGGTGCGGTAAATTGCGCATGTGCTATAAACAAAAAAACCCTTGAAATTTGAGCCGCAATTGCGGCCTCTCTCGTCGTACGTGTTTAATAACTAATGTAATTGTAAACGCGAGGTGTTTTTAGCTCACCGGGGTGAGCTCTTACGATGGTGGCGCGTCCGTCGTCGTCCGTTAGCAGGGCACGTTTCGTAACCGCTGGAGCTATTGATCTGAAACTTGGTACGTATATGCCCCTAGGTCACATGACCCACGACACCAAGTTTCGGTCCGATTCGACTCTCAGCTTGGCCACCAGGTGGCGGAAACCAAAAACACAAAAAGTGCAATAACTCCTGAACTAATGATTAGATCATCTCCAAATTTTTATCATAGGTGTATCTAGTAAGGATACATAACATATATAACGGGTTTTTGATTTGACCTACTTTTCAAGGTCACAGAGGTCAAAGTTCGACAAAAGTGACGAACCTGCCCCAGTTTGTCATTATTTCACCGAGCGACTTCATATTTTGCATAAACATGCATTGGAGGGGTACCTTTAAAAATACCAAGTTTCGGCCCGATTGGACATCCAGTATGGCCGCCAGGTGGCGTAACCTGAAAATCAAGTAAGTGCTATTACTCAGGAACGGCTTGACGCAGAGTGCTGAAATTTGATATTTACCTCCCTCTAGATGACCTTTACATGCACGTCAAATTTCGGCCTGATTTGACTTCAAACAAGGCCACCAGATGGCGTAACCCAAAAATAATCAAAGTGCGGTAACTCCGGAACACCTTAACCCAAAGCACTCCAATGTGCTATGTGGCCCCCTGCTGATGACCTTTATGTTGATGTGAAGTTTCGGCCCGATCGGGCATCCAATATGGCCGCCAGGTGGCGTAACCCGAAAATAATCAAAGTGCTGTAACTCAGGAACGACTTGACCCAAAGTGCTCCAATGTGCTCTGTGGCCCCCTGCAGATGACGTTTATGTGCATGTGAAGTTCCGGCCAGATCGGACATCCAATATGGCCGCTAGGTGGCATAACCCAAAAATCATCAAAGTCCTCTGGGAATGACTTGACCGAGATTGCTCATAACTGATATGTACGTACCTCCCTCTGTCATTAGACTATTATGTCCAACCCGGTGAGCACATGGTCCATGGACCATTTCATTTTTCAAGCACGGGGAAGATGAAAAGTTACATGTGCAATTCACTCTTTACTGTAAGAAAGGTGAAAGCTCAAAAAGTGCAGAAACCAGCAAGCCTATGTTTGAAGGAAGAAAGGTCGACATCAACAGCTGAGAGATGGTCAGAATTGGGCCTATATTTTTGCTGAATGGGTGAATGTCGTCCAGTCCTGATCCTACACGCTCATTCCTAGCCCAAGCTCCTAACCCTAACCCCAGCCCTGGCCCTTAACCCTTGTCACTGACCCCTACCCTAATCCTAAACCTAGTCCTGACCCTAACCGTCACCGCTAACCATCCTAACTCGCTAACCTGGGTACACTAGTTTAGACGACAATAACCCCTTCAGCTATATTTTTCTGGTGAAGGAAAATTATATCATTTGTATATTTGACAGCACTGTACTTACTGAAAGAGGAGTTCACGCCTTGTGATGAAAGCCCCAATCCCCCACAACGTTTCAGGCCAGGGAAATTCTAAAGCTTGCTGCGTCAGCATTGCAGTGTCTGCAACTGCCATGGCCGTCATATAAATACATGGTGACAGACCTCGGTTATGTTTGCGATTCGCAACAAAAATTGAAATGATATTTCCTGGGATTCCAATGGTTACTGGTAAAATCCAGACATAATTTGTCAAGATGGTATAAAACATAAAGAGCCACGATAAGTATTCTTTATCCTCCTGTTCCACAGTAAGTTTTGTCTGCTGTTGAAAGGTTGGGTCTTCTTGGGGCCTTGTGATGAGAGCCATTGAATATACAGTCTTGTTGAGATTGCCAGTTTAATTTTCAGCATGACAATCAAGAGAGGTTTTTTGTGCCTTCTCTGGTGTACTTCGGAACTGTTCTCAATATCTCATCTATACAATAAGAGGGAAGACTGTGCAGCTTTGTTACACTCCTTCTGGAGATTGGGCATCATCCAAGTAATGAATGGTGATGTGATGTGTAGGCCAGGTATCAGTCTGTGTTTATAGCAAATAAAAACCGGGAAAAAATTGGTTCCAAGATGGTTTTGACAGGAAAATCCTTTGGGGACCTGGAATTCTATTTTTACACTGTGGAGGGATTCCCCCAATTGTCTCGACTTGCTGACTGTGTGACCCCGTTCCTGTTACAAAGGCAGTGGAATGGCCTAGATCCAGACTCCTCTTATCAGGGAAACAGTGCAGTGGGCAACCTACGATGAACTCCTTCAGACTGACAGAAGTATACAAATGCAGCTGGCATGCCAAGTGGCAAAGTGGCAATGAGATTACTGCATAACCTTATTTGCTGTATTCATCCCACAAAATTCTGCAAAATACATGTGCTCCAATAAAAACACCCTCCCGACAACACAACCGTAGGACGGGTAACATGCTAGTATTATATATGAGGATTTATCTTTGTAATCGAAGTGATTTGTAATTTTAAACTTTTAATATACCAAGCCCTCGTTGTGTTACATTTTTTTCTGGTGATTGTTGAACAATAATTTTGATGAGAGTCATGTGTCACGTAGGTATCAGTGCCTTGTTGAAGGGTGCATCAAATATCAGAATATTATGGTCGGTGATTGGTTTTTTTGTGCCCTTTATACTTGGTGTAACATAACTTAGTGTAGCCTGATACACTGTTCTCAAATTTCTCAAATAAATATGAGGACTCGTGTGCCAGTGTATCCTTTGTAGTGAGTAATAAAAAATGCAACATTAGGCCTAAACGGTACCCAGAACAAATTTTCCAGGTTTGAAACTGGTATTCACTATTTCATACCATACAGAATCCTTTACGTTCACAAAATTTTTATTAATGTTCAAAAGTTACAAGTGAAATATTATCTTTTTTATTCATGAAATTTTCAAATAAAAACAGATTTTGTGGTACGCGGTACTCTAAATTACAGCTATGGTGAAAAAATACAAATAGATAGCGATAAAAAGTTGGACAGGCGAAAAAAGTAGGATACAGAACAGAGCACAATTGACCAACCTTTACCCATGTACTAGTATGTCACACGGAAGGTATGCTCCAAATCATTGCCTATGGTGTACCGGTACGTCACATTCTCTTCCACGTGACCTCCAGCACCACATGCGAATGACGTAACATATCTTCATTATGTGCCTTAGGCACCACATGTCATCCAGGAAGATGAGGATGCGCCGGGTACGCGCATGACGCTGCATGTGGTTGTACCCGGTCCTAACAATTTAACATCGGACTTCTGCATTTGTTAGGACCGGTATTGCCTACCGTGTTCGTGAATCTGATTGGCTGGTGCTGGCGCAGGTGATAAGTATAAGAATTATGTTGATACCTTTCTATTTTTAACACCTTCGTAATTGGTGGATTTCGTGGGTCAAATGGAGGTCACCTTCTGTCTGCATTCCGGTACGTCAGCCATATTGAGAACTGAATAAATTTACATAATTTACATAAAATTTCCAAGTGACGTCACTGGCAGGATTCCCCTACCTGAAATTTACTGATCTGTTGGTCATCCGATAACGATACAGTAATGATCTTTGACCGATCAAGCCATCGTATACCGATCCAAGCGATTGGATGTTGATCGGGTNTTTCTATTAATGTTCAAAAGTTACAAGTGAAATATTATCTTTATTCATGAAATTTTCAAATAAAAACAGATTTTGTGGTACGCGGTACTGTAAATTACAGCTATGGTGAAAAAATACAAATAGATAGTGATAAAAAGTTGGACAGGCGAAAAAAGTAGGATACAGAACAGAGCACAATTGACCAACCTTTTCCCATGTACTAGTATGTCACACGGAAGGTATGCTCCAAATCATTGCCTATGGTGTACCGGTACGTCACATGTCTCTTCCACGTGACCTCCAGCACCACATGCGAATGACGTAACATATCTTCATTATGTGCCTTAGGCACCACACGTCATCCAGGAAGATGAGGATGCGCCGGGTATGCGCATGACGCTGCATGTGGTTGTACCCGGTCCTAACAATTTAACATCGGACTTTTGCATTTGTTAGGAGCGGTATTGCCTATCGCGTTCGTGAATCTGATTGGCTGGTGCTGGCGCAGGAGATAAGTATAGGAACTATTATGTTGATACCTTTCTATTTTTAACACCTTCGTAATTGGTGGATTTCGTGGGTCAAATGGGAGGTCACCTTCTGTCTGCATTCCGGTACGTCAGCCATATTGTGAACTGAATAAATTTACACAATTTACATAAAATTTCCAAGTGACGTCACTGGCAGGATTCCTCCAAAAATGGCGACTAATACTAGTCCTACCAGCCACGACTGCAGCGTGCAGGTTGGTAGGATCAGGTACTAGCATGTGGTA
This sequence comes from Notospermus geniculatus, assembly GCA_002633025.1. Taxonomy (NCBI): domain Eukaryota; kingdom Metazoa; phylum Nemertea; class Pilidiophora; order Heteronemertea; family Lineidae; genus Notospermus; species Notospermus geniculatus. Next base: position 187,342 of record NMRB01000222.1, on the reverse strand, counting down.
CGCGGATGGTACACAGTGCAGAAGGCAGGTCAGTTGTGCAGAGTACCAGTACTGTATATAATTTGCAGACCTCTTTGGTGGGCTGAATGCATGGTAAAGCTTCCTATGTACTTTCCAGAAGTACTGTACAATCATACATACCTATATGTACATTGCATAGTCAGAATACATGAAAAAGGACAATAGCCTCGTTTACACTGGTCATGGAAAAAGCAATCCTGCTCGGACTGGTCCCGGCCCACTTCGTCATCTGGCAATCTGCCCGGGCGTTTAGATTAGCACGATGGAATCGAGCAAGTTGGCGGGTGCCACGAGCTCTCCAGCCAGATCAGTCGACCAGAGGTACGAAAATCAAACGAAAAATCAAACGACGAAAACAACAAAATGGATGCCTCCATGCAAAATCACTCCGAAATTCCCGCTAATGACGTCATTCATAATTCCCACATGTGCAGAACACAATTTACATGATTTAGCAACCGTGACTGGTGGTCTCGGCTTAGTTTGGTTTGGAACCGTTCCAAGGCACGCTTGTCCCGTTTACACTTGCTACTTTTTTGGCGATCTGTGCTTGGATCGGTCCGAGATCGGTTGTTTTTCCTCAGTGTAAACGGGCCTGAGTATATTCCCACTCTGGAACGGTAGCCAGCTACTACGACTGGAAGGTCCTTGAATTTGACTTGCCTCTACCTACAAGTTACAGAGTTCACCATTTCTTGCACAACTTTCTTGGTATCCTCCCTGTATTGTTTGCCACCACCAACGCAATACAGGTAAAAATTAATGCAATAATTTAAAGCCCACCAGTTGAACACGAACCAAACTGTTATGTTGTACCTCAAATTCCAGTAAGAGTTGCCCATGTCATAAATGTCTGAAACCTGTGGAATGTCCATGACCACGTGGAAAATCCTATAAGGTAGTGATGTCACTACGTATGCAACTGAAACAAGAATTAACATTCGGATAAGGAACCGTGTATCCTTTTGTTGAGTTCCTTCTTTCTGTGGCATTTGTGACATTTTTGTCCTCCTGTCAGCGGCTCTCCTTATGGTGATAATTATCATGATGTTACTAAATGATATTATTATGAATGGAATCATTGTTCCAAATGCAAACTGGAAACCAGATGCTAGGTATTCAATGTATTTATGCCCTGGAACATTGATAATGACAATTTCTGCACCTAAAAAATATAATTTAAGGAAGTGTTATGGTGAGTATTGGGTAGTATAAAAAGTAGATCTTACATGTATTTATTATCCCACCGAACGAAAGTTTGGTAGGGATCGTTCAGTTAGGGATGTAGAGAAACCCCTGTGCGTGCATCGTCCTTCCGTCCGGGCATATAACTTTGCAATGAAGGCAGATTTTGGGGTCAGTATTTTCAGGGAAGGTGTATGAGCAGTCAAAGGTGTGACGCGCACTGCAACCGTCGCGATGTGACCTTTGACCTTGACCCTGTGTGACCTTTGACACAAATATCGCTTCCGGCCTATAACTAAGCAACGAAAGCAGATTTTGAATCAGTATTTTCAGGGAAGGTGTATCTACATGTCCATACTAATCACGAATTGCCCCGCTAACGATTGAAATCGTAGGCCTTTATTCTAGAAGCCTCCTTAACGCTAAGGTCTACTTTAGCCTTTGTATTTTGCCCTGCAAACAATAGCTAAAGGTAAACCTTAGAGTTAAGGAAGCTTCAAGAATATCGGCCGTGGTCTTAATCGTGGAGGAATCATGGTGATCCTGTCAGATCCTGAGGCCAGTCGTGTTGATCGTAGGAAAGTTTTGGACGGTTATGCTGGGTTCCCACTATCACGAATCACGCCACGATTGAAATCGTGGTCTTAATCGTGGTGATCCTCTCAGATCTTGAGGTCAGTCGTGGCAATCGTATTCACCGTAGAAAAGTTTTGGACGGTTCATAAATTTTCTACAACCAACACGATTGCCCTCACGATGTGATAAGATCTGATAGGATCACAACGATTACTCTACGATTAGACTAGGATTTCAATTGTGGCGTGATTCGTGCCACCTCAAGTTGACCAATCGTGACCATATCGCATCCAAGCACACCAAATCGTACCAGAACGTATCAACTCACATCACCTCATATCCAAACGTGAGACTTCAGAGAAGTAAACAAATATTCCACGATCAGCTACGAATGGCCAATCGTGACGTTTGTAACGGACCGCACGACAGTGGGAACTTAGCACGACTCGCTACATGTAGTTAGGTAAATTAGGGTAGTCTTCAAGTACAGTGTTCCCTCGCTCTTACGAACCTTGATTTTACGAACTCCCGGATATTACAAACCCAACGCCTGGTTCCCAATCATCATGCCTCCAGGGACGAATCCTCGCTATTACGAACTCCTCGTTCATACGAACTTAACCTTGGACCTTGAAGGGTTCATAATAGCGAGGGAGCGCTGTATCTTGATGTTGAGAAAAACACTTACCTGTCAGGGGATCCTTAACAAATCTCATAGTATAGAAAACATTTACATTTATAGTCATGATCAACAGAGCTGATGATGTAACAATCTTTTTTGCCCGAGCTGTAGAGCACATGGTCAGTGCCAACATTGGATATCTCACAGCAATAAGGCGATCTATAGCCATTTCAGCTAGGAAACAACCGGACAGCATCCCAAAGGTGAAGAGATTATACCATATGAATCTGAAAATGATTGAGAGTCAGTACCTTTAGAATTTAAGAGGTCCATTAAATTTCAGAGGTACGGATGTATCAATTGAATTTGATATTGGTTCTCAAAATATGGTGATTAACAGTTTCAGATTCGTCCACCAGGGGGCTTATGACTGAAAAGAGAAAACTGGGCTATTTGCATTTTCCCACTCCATTTTGCTTCAGATGGCTAGCATGTGTTCATGGGTTGCATGCAATATAAAGATGGCACTGCTTTGGTATCATACCTTTAGTATAAATTGCTAATATTTCACATATTAATAGATAGCAGCATGTATTTAGTATGGGACAATCAATGACAGACGGATTGGAAAATCTTGGTGTAATCATCTGATTTCAATCTGATTCCGTTTACATTAGCAAAATGGAACCCGAGCCAGTTGGCGGGTGCCACGAGCTCTCCAGTCAGTTCGGTAGATCAGAGGTACGAAAATCAAACGAAAAATCAAACGACGACCGCAACCAAATGGATGCCTCCATGCAAAATCACTCAGAAATTCTCGCTAATGACATCATTCATAATTCGCGCATGTGCAGAACACATTTAGCAACCGTGCCGAGATCGGTTACCGTTTACACAGCAGTGTTATCGACCCGATCCATGCTCGGACCGGTGCGACACCACCTCCAACTGGTGGTCTCGGCTCGGTTCGGTTTGGAACCGTTCCTGGCACACTTGTCCCGTTTACACTTGCTATTTTTTTGGTGATCCGTGCTCGGTCCGGTCCGAGATCAGTTATTTTTCCTCAGTGTAAATGGGGCTTTAGACTCGGGCTGCTTGTAGTTTCATGTCAGTGGTACATGTAAATCAGTCTTCTATTGCCAGACTAGTGATGCCACGACTCCCCATCCTCCTATAGCTGGGCTAAGGTACAAACTCCTGCCATGCATGCCATGGGATGATGTCACTTTCGTCAGTGTATCAAGAACAACAGGTCCTATTGGTCCCCTTGGAGGAATTCTGTGGACACAGCACCCCATAACTTAGAAACCTTCAACCAATCAACTTCAGATTTTGAGTGTACCAAAGTATGGGTCTGGGGAGTTGCCCTATAGATTTTTATTGGGCTACAACTTCCAATATGGCCATCAAGTGGCCATCTTGGATTTTGCATCCCCTGATCCTGATCCTCTGTTCAGTCAAGTTCATTAGGCTGGTTCCCTGTCGTAGGTCGTGCCTTCACTACTACGACAGGCATCCTAAGAGTCAATTCGCAGTGCCGTATTTAAAGGGGGGCGAAGGGGGCAGTTGCCCCCCTGAGCCAACCAAAAAACGTGATTTTCATGTGGAGTTTGGGCAAAAAACGCCAAAAAGTTAAATATGGCCCTGACTCGGCATGTGATTGGTCAGCAAGACGTCATCAACGGTCGCGCCATGAGCTCATCATCTATTTTTAGATCGGGATAGCCCATCATGTCAAAACAACACAACGTGGGTTGCATATGTCATGAGTCGGTATGGATGCAGGAGTGTGCCATGTGAATGTCTAAAGCTTCGAAGATGTTAGAAATGACGTCCTGAAAAGCAAGGAAGTGTATAGGTGCAAGGAATGGACAATCACTGGCAGGATTTCAAAACAATACCGGTGGTGCCTCGGCTAGCCTACCTAAAGTATGGCTAATTTCCCGCCGTATCCCCGTGGGTAGGGTAGGACCGCTACCGTATCGTTAGCTTGAGACTGCACACTGGGATTGAGGCTTCAAGTCGTCGATTATTTCTGCTTTATGCCAAAATTCGAAAACTTGGTTGAAATCTTCCGCCATCTCGCAGCACCGCCGATGTGGCCCGAAATAGGCCGAATGGCCTTCGGCTCGCTTCGGGTAACTCCGGAGACTCCCGAAACGTTACGAGTTTTACTTGCTCATTTGCATATGTGTGTCAGGATTCTGGCAAACATGGCGGACGCGGCCTGTCCTAGTGGTACACTCCTCTCGCAGTGTTTTGTTTCGCTCCGTACCTACGCTTCACAAACCACTGCTTCGAATGGCCGGTATTCTGCCGATTTACCGCCAGATGGCACCACTACTGTTCCCGCTGCCGCGCTGGAGAATGTGTTTTAGGATTTTACTCAGTTGCAGCCTGATGGCGGGCGCCGATTGGTTGGACAGTAGTGGTGCCATCTGGCGGTAAATCGGCAGAATACTGGCCATTCGAAGCAGTGGTTTGTGAAGCGTAGGTACGGAGCGAAACAAAACACTGCGAGAGGAGTGTAAGTAGTGGAGGCACGGAGCGGTACGACAGGGGACCAGTCTATCAAGTTCATGTCTTAGGAGCATACAGAGGTATCCCACTGACAGCTGACTATTGGCTCTTGTGCTGCTGCTGCTGCTCTTCTGAATGTCTTCACAAATGTGGATGTGTGAGAATGACGCAAAGTCCCAGTAGATTGGGAACAACTATAGATGTGTACCGAATTTTGCGACCATATTTACGAGTAGCATGACGTCATAGTGCATCCAACACATGCTGATGCATTGCGATGTCATGACGCCGTGTGCATGTTCCGCAATTTATGGTACATGACTATAGCTCCATTTGATGCACCAGCTACTTGCACAGAGAGGCTTTTAATGTAGGCCTACTAATATCAAGAAATACTGTCCCAGGATTACTAATGGTTTGAGAGCAGCTGGGTTACCCATATCTTGGCTGTATGATGATGTCATTCTCCTCCCACACGATAAGCCAGCAGCACCAGGCAATACCGCAAGCGATCTACTCGCCGCTCAGGACCGACCGCACCAAAAGTCTGATAGTGCTTTCAGTGCCTATCGGCAATTTAATCAGGCCCGGATTCAGAGGGGGACGCACCCAGCGCACACCCCTCTTATTTTGGAAAATTCTTTGAGTCCTGACCGAGAAATCGTCAAAATTAAGGAGGCTTCTGATGTACTTCTAGTTGTCTTAAGTCGCTTTCGATGTGCCCGCTCTGGCATCTTCCTTTGTTTGTGGAGCACACCTGGTCATGTGATGGAATCCGGAGTGGTCCGATCAGAAGACATCGACAATTTCCGTGTAGCATTCAGTTCAGTTGCCTGTTCGATGTGCGCGCTCCAGATTGAAGACTGGATTGTGCCACTTGTTGCCGCAATGACCAGTCGTAACCGATGTGCGCGGAACATCGATAGCGACTGTTGCATTCAGTTGCTTCCAGTCGCAAGGTTGATGTGTGCTAGGCTTTTTAATAAAGAAGGACACATTTGAAGAGTTGAGAGATGGTCAGAATGGTAGGCCTTCATGTATCATTGAGTGAGCAAGCGGTTGAAGAAAAATGATATGATGTGTACTTACTGAAAGAGGGGTTCACGCCTTTTGATATAAGCCCCGATCCCCCAGAATGTTGCTGGCCAGGGAAATAACAAAGCTTGCTGTGCCAGCATTGCAGTGTCTGCAACTGCCATGGCTGTCATATAAATACATGGTGACAGACCTCGGTTATGTTTTCGATGCGCAACAAAAATTGAAATGATATTTCCTGGGATTCCAATGGTTACTGGTAAAATCCACATGTAGTTTGACACAACTGTGTAAATCATTTGGAGCCAAGATATGATTTCGTGATCCTGTACCAGAGTTAGATTGTTCTGCTGGTGAAATGTAGGGCCTCCATGGGGCCTTGTGATGAGATCCATAGAATGTCTTAGGTGGTGCGTTCACTTCTCAAAAATGCTGATTTAGTGTCTGTTTCTCCTGTGCCTTGTTGAGGTGGTGCGTTTGCTTCTCAGAAATGCTGATTTAGTGTCTGTTCTCCTGTGCCCTTCTGTGGTATCCTACCGAAGTGTAGCCTGATATACACTGTTCTCTGATTGCTCGAATTGATATTGTTTTGAGTGAATCCTTTGTAATCATAGTGATGAGTAATTCTAAACTTCTACTATGTGTTTTTCTGAGGACTCGTTTTTGCACGGACAGAGAGGTGTAGGATGTAGCAGGTCATGTAGCCTACACTGAGACCATGTGGATTGCTCAGTGTTTGCAGTTTGCCAGTCTCCAATGCAAAAGTCAGACAGTTAGTGATAAAACCCGGAACAAAACGAAACGAAATGAAATCATCGAAATGGGCATTATTTGCATCAATTTATTTTCGTTTTATTGTCTTGTTGTAATACTACCAAAGCGGTTAACGTAGAACCTGCTCCGACATTGACGCTTGCTTTATATGCACCAACCGGAGTGAAGAAAACGCAGAAGAAAAACTGGCGGTAACTTGAGAAGCACCGAAGGGAATTTCGTACATGATGATTCTGATTGATTTTAAAATCTAATTCAATTTGATTTTGTGTGGTAGGCCTACATGTATGTCGAAAAAAACGTCAATCTCAAGGTGGAAGCATATACATCTAAAACATAATAACACTTAATTAAGGCCTACATGTATGTTAATTCTCAGATTCCTTGTGAGTCCCATTTCGAGGATTTCATTTCGTTTCATTTCATTCCGGGTATTATCACTAACCAAAGTCCGACAGTTGTATCTTACTGTCTCTACCTCCATACATGTGCACCATACATGTACATGTACTTCTTCAATCTTGTACCCAGAGATTCGTTACGCTCGGCCGAGGTTGAAGGTCGATACATTAATTTCTGGAGGGCTGCGGACTATTTCGGGGTTGCACGGGCGCATGAATATATGCTAAGCTTATATGGTGCACCAAGTACTGCTTTGTTTTTTCCTCAATTAATACAACAGATCCCTCATAAAACCTTCCTAGGGAAATTTTTGTGTATAACATTTTATACTCAAATTATTTCAATGCATTTGCAGTCTAAAATCGGTCGAAAATTGCACGATGCCACAAATCACATGTAAAGCGTGAAATGGCCAGCCGTCTCAAGAGATTACTCTTGTAAATTCAGTATCAGGTGACAAAGTTTCAGGCGAATTTTCGTGTCCAAGGCCTACGTAATTAGCAAAGCTTCGCTGATTTGCCGCTATGCGGCGGTTGGTTTCCTTGCGTCTAGAGAACTGCTTGCAGCTCAATCATCTTGATATTCAAATCAAGAGGTGTAGTTTTGGGGTCAGAGGAGGTGCCCAATTGATTTTGGTTTTGATCCAACTTCCAATAAGGACACCCCCTTTCCTGACCCAAATTAGTGCATGCCAAACGCGACATATTGCTGATCAGCTGTTTGAAATGGAAAATTCCATGACTCTCACACCCTCCACACCTTGATAAGACTGGTGTCCTGCCCAACCTACAGAGCCAGTGGTAACACTGACGCTGGACTGATACTATATCAAAACAAAAATGGCCGCCATACTTTCATCACTTGATAAGTTCAACGTGCTGTTATAGGGTGACTAACCGTTCATAAGGTAAGGTAACATGCTTCAACTCATTCTTTTATGTGTAGCAACACTGCATGCCTTAGACCACTAAATAGATAGATTTGAACAGTCTTGAGCAAGAATATACGACATTGCCTAAAGGTCACAGGTTACATTGGCCGTCATGAGATACAAAATCTAACGCATAGGCTACTGTTGGGCTTTACATGTAAGTCGGTTTTCCCCTGTTTCAACTTAGATCTGGCAGTTTGCAAAGCATAGTTAATGGGAAAAATGTGACCAAACAACTGCCTTGGGAGTGGGAGAGGGAGCATCCTCTGCGACGCGAATTGTGTCAGGCATCAACTTATCGTTTGTGTTCACTCAGGCAGGTTGCAATCAAAGTTGATGTCAGTAAGTTTTTATCTCATCTACAAGTGATGCAGTTCAACAGTTCCTGTACAACTTTCTTAGTATCCTCCCTGTATTGTTTGCCACCACCAACACAATACAGGTAAAAATTAATGCAATAATTAAAAGCCCACCAGTTGAACACGAACCAAGCTGTTACGTTGTACCTCAAATTCCAGTACCAATTACTCATGTCATAAATCTCTGAAACCTGGGGAATATCCATGACTACATAGAAAATCCTATAAGGTAGCGATGTCACTACATATGCAACTGATACAAAAATTAACATCCGTGTAAGGAACCGTGTATCCTTTTGTTGAGTTCCTCCTTCCTGTGGCATTTGTGATATTTTTGTCCTCCTTTCTGCAGCTCTCCTTATGGTGATGATTATCATGATATTACAAAATGATATAATTATGAAAGGAAACAATGTTCCAAATGCAAACTGGAAACCAGAGGCGAGGTATTCGATGTATTTATGTCCTGGAACACTGATAATGAGAGAATCTCCACCTAAAAAAATATTGTAAATATCAAGAAGTTAACTTCCAAAACTTAGCGAATTTTCGACCCCAACCGGGGTCTTCCTCAGGCACTTTTCAGTTGGAGAAAAATTGAAAAGTTGAAAAATATTGTAGTGAAAGAAGTGTTACAGCCAGAAAATGTCAGCTGACAGAGGGGAAAAGGTTGATTTGTCTTCATCAGTTACATGTACAGTCATTGACAAAAGTTTATCTCCACCTGACATCTTGAATATTTCAAATACTAATTTTAACACGGTTTGTTGCACATGAAAGTATATCTTGTTGGTCATATTTCTGCATCAAAATTATGGATATTCGGAAATATCGTTATTATGTACTAGTAATAGCTCATCAGAAAAAAACACTAAGAATCTACATTTGTTATTACGTAAGTTTTTTAGCTCAGCTGACCAAAGGTCAGCGGAGCTAGTCAAATAAGTGTTCAGTGGCGTCAGTCTGTCACTCCTGCAGTCCATCTGTCCAACTGAAAGACACAGGAAAAATAACCATGTCACCATTACTTCCTGTCGAAAGCGGGGAGATATGCGATGGGCTTCCCATCGACATTGCTCTAGTTGTTTTTAGCTCAGCTGACCAAAGGTCAGCGGAGCTAGTCAAATAAGTGTTCAGTGGCGTCAGTCTGTCACTCCTGCAGTCCATCTGTCCAACTATGCCCGACGTTTTGTAACCGTAATAGCTAGAGACTCCATATTTCATCTGAAGATAGCCCTGGGTGAACTCTCCTCGGAAACAAACAATGAGCGCGATATGACCTATTTTAGGCGCACCAGGGGGCGTTTTGTGTAAAATGAAATATCGCAATATCTCGGCCCCTATGGTAAATATGTAGACAAAACGTTATGGGATAGATGGAGTGATATTTTCTACATCAGTTCAAAGGGAAAGTAATGTCAGATTTGTCCACCAGGGGGCGCTATTCAACAAAATAAAAAACAGGGGTATTTGAATTTCCCGCACTTTCATAGTTTCTGACGTCATCGCTATTGGGCGTTCTGCATTCAAAACTTCAACCGGCTGGAATGAGGGAGGATGGCAGAACTAAACAATGAAACGCCAGGTAAGTGCCTTTTACACCATACACACCTAACTAGACACAGTGATTGCCAATTATGACCCACGTTTTGGGAGTTTCGACGGTTGATCGCGTGCTCTGCCCTCGGCTCTCACAGTGAATAATTAATAAGGCAGTAAGTCTCGTCACTGATGACGTCACGGACCTGTGGCCGTCTGTCGTATCGTGAGAATGAAGAAGGACTAATTGGCATACCGTAAACTTCCACTCGAATCTCGACAACCACTGTACCTATCCTCATGAAACCTCAACCAATTGTCATCAAGTATCCAAAACACACACACTTCCCCGAATTAATTAAATTTAATGTCTGCAAAGATGATTTTCACTTGCTAATTTCTTCGTTGATCTGGGCAAACTTTTTTAGATTGTTGTTAGGCGATTAGCCGTTCTACACCAATTCCGGGACCGCCGTGAATTTTGCCGAAGA
>NMRB01000222.1:126332-167130 GCA_002633025.1 Notospermus geniculatus | reverse complement strand
GTGTAGCGCTATTCATGGAATAGGCGGTCGAATGCATAAAGATGGAATAGCTTATTCTGTGGTGTTAATATGCCAGATTTGCTGGTGTAACATAAACCTACCAAGGGGTATGTTTAAGGAGTGGAATAGGGCAAAATGAATCATTGCGCATCATCAAATTGTATTCTGTTGAAGGGCTGCTGACTCCAAATGACTGAAATAATTGCAACCATTAATGTGGTTGTTCAACCCTAACGTAGCGATGATTTTGGATTAGTGCTAAAAGGAGATAATGCCATGCAAGAAGACCTAAAGCCATGATAGAGATAGTGCAGTGGGACTTTCGAAAAACCGAGCCCTGATAAGGATCACCAACATGACATGCATTGTATTTTATGAAACCAGTCTGATAGCGAGAAAAGACTCCCAATACCATGGAATAACATTACACCATGGAATAAGCTGTTTTCTCTGTCAGCTTCCTTGGGAGCCCGAGTTGAATGTGCGGCAGGCATAACTCTATTGTGACTTAATTTGCATAAAGGGCCCAAATCATCTAATAATAGATTTCCTGCAGGCTTTGCTCTCAAATACCGTGGAATAACACTACACTGTGGAATAAGCTTAAACTTAGTATAGTTATACACAGAATTGTTATACTTTGTTTTATGCATACCAAATTTTCTAAACCGGGGAGAGAGGAATAACAATTCTTAGAATAGGCTAAACCAGGGTATAGTTACCTCCTCCTTTATGCATACGGGCCCTGTAGGCGAGTGTGGTAGCACAATTGACCTACGTACCTTCTTCGTACGTCAAGCGGATGGCAACCTCGTTCCCAGGGGTCGTTCGCTTTCTGACAATATGGCGGTCGCGTCACTAACCCCTGGAATCAGCTTTCGATTTAACGCATTTGATTGGTTGACGGGAAACCGTCAAATATACCCTAAGAATACCCAAAGAAATTTTCAAAATATTTTGGATCAAACCAGAAGGTTATCTATATCCAGGTTTCATGATTTTTGTAAAAAGAATTTAAAAAAGCACAAGTAAGTATTTCAAATTGATCCTGGTCTAACAACCGAAATAGATTCCAGGGGTTAGTGAGCGAGTGGTCCGAGGTTGTCTGAGCAAACTATGCCCCTGGGGACGAGGTTGAAGCGGAAGGTACGCTGCACTTCATTGCATATGGTACAGGCACGTCATGCGTCTTTTCCACATCATGAGACAGACAGAAGTCTTTGAGTGAGTAATAATTTTATTCATAACAGAAAATGATGTGTATACTTGGGCTGAAAGGGTAAATGTCGTCCTGGGTATATACAAAGATTACCCAGGATCTCAATCTTCACCAAAACAATACCCTGGGTGTACTTTCGGTAGCTTAACATCACCCATCATCGTAGTATGACACCTTGATTCGAGGTTCTCTCGCCCGTGGTCACGTGACTGCCTGAAGAATGTCATGAACGCAGCTACACTCAACAAGTACCACGGCGCGAGACCGTGAGAGTCCACGGGATTTCTAAATAGGACTCGTTCCTAGGCACAGATTGCGGAAGCTACCGATGTTCGGCTACCGAAACTATACACCCATGGTATTGTTTTAGTGAAGATTGAGATCCTGGGTAATCTTTGTATATACCCAGGAAGACATTTACCCTTTCAGCTATACTTGGTTATCTACTTACTGAAGAAGGAGCTCACGCCTTCTGATGAAAGCCCCAATCCCCCACAATGTTTCAGGCCAGGGAAATTGCAAAGCTTGCTGTATCAGCATTCCAGTGTCTGCGACTGCCATGGCTGTCATGTAAATACAAGGTGAACGACCTCTGTTATGTTTGCGATTTGCAACAAAAATTGAAATGATATTTCCTGGGATTCCAATGGTTACTAGTAAAATCCAGACATAATTTGCCAAGATTGTGTAAAAGATTTGGAGCCACGATGTGAATTCTTCATCCTCGGCATCCGTCTTTTCCACAGCTAGTTTCGTCTGGTGTTGAATTGTTTGGGCTTCCTGTGGTAGGTCCATACAACATGTACAATGGCTTTTTGAGGTGCGGTCATTCAATTCCTCAGAACATGGTAGTGACCTGCAACACTCCTCAAAGCTGCTTCTTTTCTCTGCTACACTGGCACCTCCACTGATGATCGAGAAACCTTATCTTTTATCCTCTTTTTTGTTCTCTTGTTCACTACTATAGATCGTTGCAGTTGATTGGGACCCACGTTTACGAGAATTTACCATGCATGCCCTTTTCAACTTACATGTATCACTGTCGCCAGATCCCTGCTCACTCCCACCAAATAAACATACCAGTGGATAGCTTAGAACCTTGGGATCATGATGGTAACAAAAATTTGGGAATCTATAACTGCTCAACGGAACACTCGCGTTGGAAATCTAAAAGTTTGACTTGAAACGTTTACCAAACCTACGTGGGACGTCAATGACGTCGTCGACGTACAGGAGATTGCATGGGCGCCGGCCTCGCCAACACTGACGTGACGCTGTGCCTTGACTGCGTTTGGCCTGGAAACGTTGTTCCCAATCAACTGCAAAGATCTATAGTGAAGTGTGATACTGTAAAGAAGTTTATATGAGGATTCGTTTGCAGTGGATCAAATTAGGGCCTACTTTGTAATCAAAGTCATAATAAATTGGAAACTTTTACCAAGCGTTCTTGTATAACATACTTTTATGGCTGTGGCATGGTAATTCTGAATGTGGGAGGTGAAGGCATTGCAATTGCGAAATAAGTTCCCTCTCTGTAAGCAGTTGATGCAGAAGTCAAGTGGATACCATCCACCAAAATGACAATGTACGGTCCACAGAGGTCTGGTATTGCCGGGTCCAGTTTCTCCTGTTGTTCAGCAGGTAGTTGACATCGTTGACTTGAAGTCCTGAAACTGATGCTTCTGACTAGGATAATGTTGGAGGAGCTGGATCTCATTCAGGTGGCAAAGTCAGGTCTCCGATGGGTTGTCCAAAAATAATTTCATCGTCTCCACGTCGAATTATTGCCTAATACAACACTTGAGGTATTGCATCTCCGTCCATGCGAAAATCCCATCACTATTTATTATCATGGCCCATATTGATAAAACCCTACTAGGCTTAGTTACTTGCTAAAGTGTCGAGTTTGTGAGTGAGGATATTTTGACAGTCATTTTTTGACAGTCAGCAGTCAACAGTCAACAGTCATTTTTGTGAAATAGGCCTATATGGTGGCACCCAACATCAGAAACAAAGAAATAAAAGGAGCAGTTGGGAAAAAGATCTCTCTGAATATTTCTCTTTTAAGAATTTAAAGGAATTTAAATTCTCTTTTAAGGATTTAAAAATCCTGTGTTACGAGTCTGCATGTAAATGACACACTTTCTAGGTGAGAAGCAATCCTGGATCATTGATGAGGAATTGAGGGCAGACCATGTAGGTAAAGAAAAGTATTCATCAATCTGTGTCTGTCATGCCTCTGATGTGACTCCCCCTTGTATCGGCCTACACGTCATGTACTTTGCCCTTTTTACAGGACACCAAAGAGCAGCCAGTTCCTCAACTCCATCGACTTCCTTTCTGTCGTTTTGCCATTAGTAAAAAATGTTCAGGGCACCAGAATAATCTTCTGAAAAGCACCAATGCTGTCAGATATGGTCTTTAGTGTTGTTTGAATCACATTCTATTAAGTATTTAGCAAAACTGTCATGGTTCCTAAAATGACTGTTGACTGCTGACTGTTGACTTTTGAAAAAATAACTGTTGAAATATCTTTACTCCGAGTTTGTACATGCCAATGTACACAACTACCAATCAACTAAGCTTGCAAAGTTTTATGAATATCGGACCAGATATTTATCTGATGATAATGAAATTTAATGTTTTGGTTAAAATGGGTATAATGATTGAAAAACATCAAAGTTTAATTCTGCTGAGAGAAACCGTTCCAGATCATTTTGCCTGTACTGCTCAACAAGGTTGAGGGAGCATTATCTGAGATGAGTTCCTAAATCCAGGTCTATCGCATGCTACATTCTCCTTCAGAACTTCCACAGATCCAATTGATTTAGTATCTTTTGCACGTCAATTCAATGGTACTGCAACTTTCTTTGTTTGCAGTGGATCCTTTGTAATCAAAGAAATAATAAATTCTTAACTTTTACCAACCATTCTTGTGTACTTTCATACCTGATGGTAAATCTGAAGGTGCTGCTTAGAACTTCTCGTGTGGACCAGTTGGCTCTCAATGGGCAACTCAACCAAAGAAAACGAATGGACAATCGTTTGTGCCATTGGTGTCAGCATAATCCGTAAAGCCTTGCGTACATCGGCCTTGCGACTGGAAGCAACTACCGGCAATGATGTTTCCAGCAACGGCAACTGATCAGATGCTCAAACAGGCCGATGTACGCACACTGGCAACACTATTGCCGACCATTGCCGCTAGTTCCAGCCAGTTGCACATTCTACTCATTGCCAGCGGTTGCTTCCAGTCGTCTTCATGCAGTCGCTTTCGATGTACGCGTGCTGGCAATGAATTTCCTCATTTGTGGAGCACACCTGGTCATGTGAATTTAATGTTTATCACATCACTCCCGAGTGCTCCGATCGTATTACATCGACAATTTCCGTCTAGCATTCAGTGCATGTACCATTGCCTGTCCGATGTGCATGCCTCAGATTGAAGACCGGATTGTGCCACTTGTTGCCGCAATGACATGAATGACCTGTCGTATCCGATGTGTGCAGAATGTGTACATCGATAGCAAATGTTGCGTTCAGTTGCTTCCAGTCGCAAGGCCTATGTACGCTAGGCTATCGATCTGGCAGTTTGCAAAGCAACTGCTTTGGGAGTGGGAGCGGGAGGATCCTCTGCGACGCGAATTGTGTTAGGCATCAACTTATCATTTGTGTTCACTCGGGCAGGTTGCAATCAAAGTTGATGTCGGTAATGTTTTATCTCATCTACAAGTAGTGCAGCAGTTCAACATTTCTTGTACAACTTTCTTGGTATCCTCCCTGTATTGTTTGCCACCACCAACACAATACAGGTAAAAATTAATGCAATAATTAAAAGCCCACCAGTCGAACAGAATCCATTCTATTATATTGTACCTCAAATTCCAGTACCAATTACTCATATCATAAATTTCTGAAACCTGGGGAATATCCATGACTATGTAGAAAATCCTGAGGGGTAGTGATGTCACTACATATGCAACTGATACAAAAATTAACATTCGTGTAAGGAACCGTGTATCCTTTTCTTGAGCTCCTCCTTTCTGTGGCATTTCTGATATTTTTGTCCTCTTATCAGCGGCTCTCTTTATGGTGATAATTATCATGATATTACAAAATGATATTATCATGAAAGGAAACAATGTTCCAAATGCAAACTGAAAACCAGAAGCGAGGTATTCTATGTATCGATGTCCTGGAACACTGACAATGAGAGCATCTTCACCTAAAAAAATATTGCATTGAAAGAAGTATTACCCAAAGAAGAAAGCACAAAAATTGACACACAAAGTGATAAATATGAAGGAGTCAACTTCCAGAAACTTGCGAATTTTCAACCCCTAGCGGGGTCTTCCTCAGGCACTTAACACGTTGACTGCCGGCTACGAATATACTCGTAGATGCTGATCTCCTCCTACTACGAGTATACTCGTAGTAGGGCTAAAGCATTTTTAGCCCGCTTGGCCCATAGGCCAAAAGGGCTTATGCTGTGCTTGGCGCCTTTAGTGGTGGTCTGTCGTGCGTTAGTGCGTGCGTGCGTGTGTCCGTAAACTTTTCCCTTGTCAGATGGATAGCGCCTTCAGTTTTTGACGGATCATTTTCATATTGCATATGGGTGTGTATGACCACAAAATCTAGGTCAAGTTCGATTTTGGGTGCGATGCGATTCCTACTTTGGCCAGTAGGGGGCATTTTGTGAAAAAATTCAAAGGCCTGTATTTTGAGAATGGCTTGAGCTATCGCGATGAAACTTTGTGTGTATGTACCTCTAGCTTGTGGTGACTTGCACACGAAACTTTGGCGCAATCTGATTCTTGACTTTGCCACTAGGGGGCCAAAACGAAAATACCAAATTTTTCCTTGTCAGATGGATAGCGTCTTCAGTTTTTGAAGGATCATTTTCATATTGCATACAGGTGTGTATGACCAAAAAATCTAGGTCAAGTTCGATTTTGGGTGCGATGTGATTCCTATCTTGGTAGGTAGGGGGCGTTTTGTGAAAAACTTAAAAGGGCTATATTTTGATAATCGTGTGAGTTATTGTATTGAACCTTTGTATGTATTTACCTCTAGGTTGTAGTGACTTCCTGACGAAATTTTGGTGAAATCTAATTCTTGACTTTGCCGCCAGGAGGCCAAAACCAAACTCACAAAATCTGCTATACGCTTTGGTCAAATATGGCTTGTATGGGATTCTGATATGGCTTATTCTTTCCGCCACTCTGCTAAAAAGCCAAGCGGGCGCAGTGCCATTGGCACTATTTTTTCTGTAAATGTTGATAAGCTTGGCAATGACGAAGAGCCTTCCAATGATCATACTGGCAGTGGGGGATGGGCCAGATGTCTGGGAACATGCTAGAGGGCGTACAGCTATGACTCGTAGTTGGCAATATGAAATAGATCTGGGGGCAATATGAAATAGGTCTGGGGGTCATGGCAATGGCGGATGGAAATGATATTTTGGCCATGGCAGCGAACGTGTTAAAGGGCCTGAGGAAGACCCCGGTAGGGGTGGAAAATTCGCAGTTTCTGGAAGTTGACTTCTTGAAAGAAGTATTGCAGTGAGAACATGTCGGGTGAAGGGGGAAAAAGGTTGATTTTTGTCTTCATCAGTTACATATACAAGGCTACCTCACCAACATGCAAGACAGCGAGCGAAGATGGAGTGAATTCGCGATCTACGGCCACGTGCATCGCAATTTTTTGTCCATTCGATGACCCAACTTGGCAAGTTTTCCTGGATATCGCACGTGGTTTTCATGTTGGTGACAATTTGAAATACTGCGCCATTATAAAATTGAAAT
Source organism: Notospermus geniculatus (assembly GCA_002633025.1). Taxonomy (NCBI): domain Eukaryota; kingdom Metazoa; phylum Nemertea; class Pilidiophora; order Heteronemertea; family Lineidae; genus Notospermus; species Notospermus geniculatus. The sequence goes on along the minus strand of NMRB01000222.1, from coordinate 160,107 downwards.
TCTTGTGAGCATCTGTCTCTATGAGGGAAGGTTCCCTTCGCTGACCAGCACCGCTGCTCATCCAAGATGGTGCCTTTGGCGGCCATCTTGAATTTGGTTTCCATCAATTAACTTGAGATTGCTTTCAGCGATCAACTTGAAAGTTTTTGTGAGGGTTTGTCTTGATGAGGGGAAGGTTCCTTTCGATGACCAGCACTGCCCCATCCAAGATGGCAGCTATGGTTGCCATTTTGATTTCAATGTCTGTCAGTTGTCTTCACAATGCTTTAGGTCTAAGCAATCAACCTGAATTTTTTTTCTATGGGGGAAAGGTCTGCGTTGCTCTTGTAACGTAAAGTTTATACCTAGGTGAGCACATGGTCCCTGGACCATTTAAGTCATGATAACTTTGCAACAAAATCACATTTACTACTTGCTGGTGGGACATGTCTCTATTGGCAAATAATAGGTTCAGAAAAGAGTTCTCAGTTTCGAACTCGGTATGACACTCTTCCCCTTTGTCTTCAAATGTTCGATGTACATTAATAAATATCTTATGACTGCACCAAAACAACTGCTGTCACAAATTGAACATACTCTGGAATAACCTGAACATTTCATGACCATGATGTCACAGAAGTTTGGAAAACCAAAATACTTGGTGAAAGAAGTCAACTACACCATTCCCCATAAAAAAAGGAACTGGGATAAAACCGGGATCCTGGTCGGATATACATATCCCGGTGGGATTCCGACATCCCGCTGGGATCCCAGCTTGCTGTAATCAAGTGAAAGTGGGATCCCTCCGGGATCCTGCCGGTTACACTGGGATCCCGGTTTTGGGCAAAAGGATCGAGCCTTGTTTTCTTTTCCCCTCCACTTTCAAATTTTGAGTTTTGTTGCTGCATTGAAGCTCTGGGTTTCTGTCGAATTTCCAACTGATTAGGGTCCTGTTTAAAAACGTGCATGAACGTACCTGTCAGTTTCATAGTGTAAAATATGTTTACATTTAGCATTATAACCATAATCGCTGATAACGTGACAATCTTTCTTGCCCGAACTGTAGAGCACATGGTCAGTGCCAACATTGGAAATCTAACAGCAATAAGGCGATCTATAGACATTTCAGCTAGGAACCAACCGGACATCATCCCGAGTGCGAAGTTATTATACCATATGAATCTGGAAATATATTATATAGTCAGTCCCCCAAAAATTGTGTTGTGACGAAATATGAATGCACTACATGTAAGAGGTATTTTCGTATCATAATAGAAATTGACTTGAAACCTGTTACCATAGGCTACAGTTATTCCCCAGACATGCATGCCTGAAGTAGCCGTTTTGAACATCTGTTTGTTAAAGGTACAGTACGGAGCACAACTGACCTACCTTTATCCGCGTACCTTTGTCGTACATCACGCGGAAGGTACTCTGCCCTTCATTGCGTATGGTATGGGCACGTCACACATCATGCCCATGTCATCTCTGTGCATCATGCGCGAATGACATATTACATCTTCATTGCGTGCCTTCCACGGTACCGCTCGACATCCGCGTAGAAGATAAGAGTATGGTATGCGCATGATGCTGCATGTGGTATGCAGATGCAGTGCGGAAGGTTGGTCACTTGTGCAGAGAACTGTTAGAGTACAGACATGAGATTTCTCTGCGAAAACGCAGATTTTCGGGTTTTAGAGTCCAAAAAGTTGGGTCCTGAGATTCGTGTAAGTCCGCAATAAAAATGGGGGGGGGGTATAGATACCTGGTCTTGTTTGGGCTGTTCAACCATGTTCAAAAAGATCGTTACAAATGTCAAACCACCTTCCCGCTGCGCTGCGCCTGCTGACTCTTTGCCTATCGCCCTCGCCGCATACCCTGGCAACACAGAGCAGACATACAGCCCAGTCAATGGGAATCCGCTGTCCAATCATGTATAAGCCCGCCACACACTTCCTGACGGAGTGAATGAACCGTAGTAGCATGCCCAACGGCATCGTTATGGTGGTGGGAATAGTGCGAGATACTTGATTGGCTGTTTACTACGTGGGCAAAATGACGTCAGAATTTTCTACCTCCCATTCGCGCCATAGATAGAAACAGCCAATCGGAATATTCTGATTTTCCTTCCCGGCGCGGAACAGTTCGGAAACTCCGTTCGATTATCTCGCCATGTCGCATTTTGGTTCCCAAAGCCCCTGCTGGTGCTAGCCCTAGCGGCGGCTTCGGGAACCAAAATGGCCATGTCAGATGGAGCATTGGATATTGACGCCTGAAATGCCTGGAAATAGCCTCTCTGGCGTTCCCAAATGACAAAATTTTCTCACTCAAGGGGGCACCCCCCTCGCGCTCCCCCGGTTGGATCTTCGGCCCTCTGTGATTCGTACCGATCGTCAATCTCATGTCTGTAGAGTAAAGGCCTGTCTCCACTTGGCCCGCGAACCACCGCGAGTATACTCGTGGTGACTCGGCTGGTGATCGGCGGTGATTCGCGGGCCCAGTGGAGACACGGCACCGTGAATGACCGCGAATGGAAATGCCCGCAAACACCCCGCGAGTGTTCCCGGGCATTCGCGGCCGTTTCCAACATGTTGAAAAAATCGCGAAGCAATCGCGCCGCCCGCGAGTTGGCAGGCATACCGCGAATGACCGCGAAGAGTGGAGGCACCTTCCCAGGGACATCGGCGGTCAGTGGCAGCTGGCGTGGAGACCCGGATGTAGTTGATCAGAATGAGGTCACCGGCCGGGAGCCAATAGGAGGGCAGGGAATAGCCGCAAGTATACTCATCAGGCGGTGACACCGCGAACACAGGTTATTCGCGGTGGGTCACCGCGAATAACCTGTGTTCGCGGTTCGGGGTCCATCGGCGATGCATTCTCGGGTAGTGTAGACTAGGCTTAACCTTCAGAAATCAAAGTTGAGCCCGGCAAATTTCTGTGGCACAGTGAACACACCAAATTTGCCTCCTCACAAATGTGGCTGCAGGTGGATGGCAAACTGAGCTGTGAGAAAGATTTGTGGCGTTTGTAACATTGTGCTGAGAGTAGCCTTTTACCCAACGACTTGTAGGAACAAAAAATTTCGAGATGGTCAGAATAGTCTTTGAGTGAGTAAATTGATAACGGAAAATGATGTGTATACTTGGTTATCTACTTACTGAAGCAGGAGCTCACGCCTTTTGATGAAAGCCCCGATCCCCCACAATGTTACAGGCCAGGGAAACTGCAAAGCTTGCTGTATCAGCATTCCGGTGTCTGCAACAGCCATGGCTGTCATGTAAATACAAGGTGAGTGATCTCTGTTATGTTTGCGATTTGCAACAAAAATTGAAATGATATTTCCTGGGATTCCAATGGTTACTGGTAAAATCCAGACATAATTTGTCAAGATCGTGTAAAAGATTTGGAGCCACGATGTGAATTCTTCATCCTCGGCATCCGTCTGTCCCACAGCCAGTTTCGTCTGGTGTTGAATTGTTCGGCCTTCTTGTTGCCTTGTGATGAGGTCCATACAATTGCTTATTGTGGTCATTCAATTCCTAGAATATGGTAGCGACCTGCAGCACTCCTCAAAGCTGCTGTACTTTTCTTTGCTACACCTCCAATGATAGACGCAGGATCTAGAAACCTTATCTTTGTCCTCTTTTTTTGTTCTCTTGTTCACTTCTAGTGAAGTGTGATATATACTGTGGAGAAGTTTGTCAGGTTAATATGAGGACTTTGCAAGTGGATCCTTTGTGGATCAAAGTATAAAGTATAATACTGTACAGGTCACAATTGACATCCCTAAATTGAAATCCCTAAGTTACGCGTAAGTCACTCGTAACTTACGCAACAACTCACGAGCTGTGTTGCGCATAACTTACGAGGTGAGTTACGCGAATTTCGCTAGCTACACAGTGATTTACGAGGCGAGTATTATTTTAAAACACATAGAAATATGCTGCCTTGGAATCAAATATTAAGCATCCTAAACCTGGGTTCAGATTGCTCTAACATGATGTTTCCGCAGAACACCTTAAGGATGCTGACTACCACCGAAAATGGGTCATTTTTGTGATATCAAAATTGTCATAACTTCCTTGATATTTGACTGATTTTGTTCATATTTAGATAGAAGTCTTTTCAAGCTCTTTCCAATGATGTTTGTTCGGTTAAAATCGGATAAAGTTGATTTTTTATGTCACATACAGGTTTACTCTTTTCATTGATAGGCCGTTAATTAACAGCTAATTACTAATTAAGGAGTAACTATTTTTGCGGGAACTTTGCATTTTTTGATAGTTCGGACAACTAATGACCTAAATCAAGTGGATCGAGTTCTCTTGCCCCTAGAAATTCACCATGAACTCAAAAACTAAGGCCCGCACAGATTTTGGCCCACGGCCTCACTTGAAGGTATTGCATCTCTGTCCATGCGAAAATCCCATCACTATTGATTATCAGATATTTATCTGGTAACGAAATTTAATGTTTTGGTTAAAATGGGATAATGATTGAAAAACATCAATGTCAGAGTTTAATAGGAGCAGTCAGCCGCGTGTATTGCTAAAAGATGGCAGCAAAGTTCTAGCGGGCCAATACACAGAAAAATCTGCGTGATTGGTGCTCGATCAAGAATGAATGGGTCCGCTATATGCATTGAATTGTGCTGTAGTGACACCTATTGGTCAACTCACTGACAGCTCCTATTCTGCTAACAGAAACCCGTCCAGATCATTTTGCCAGTGTAGGCCTACTGCTCAACAAGATTAGGGGGCATTATCAGAGATGAGTTCCACTACTTTAATTCTCCTCCAGAACTTCCACAATCCAATTGATGTGTATCTTTTGCACATCAGTGGGTCTAGAGAGGTGCCCTATTGATTGAGGTACCGGTACCCTATTGGTTCAGATGTCAAATATGGTCGCCAGGTGGCCATCTTAAATTTTGTGTTCTGCTTGATAACTTGTCAACCATTTGGTCTATCAACACCGTTTTCATGCAGCATCGTGATATGGGACAGGCTAGAGGAGGTTAATTATTGAATTTTAGCCCGCTTGGCCCATAGGCCAAAAGGGCTTATGCTGTGCTTGGCGCCTTTAGTGGTGGTCTGTCGTGCGTTAGTGCGTGCGTGTGTCCGTAAACTTTTCCCTTGTCAGATGGATAGCGCCTTCAGTTTTTGACGGATCATTTTCATATTGCATATGGGTGTGTATGACCACAAAATCTAGGTCAAGTTCGATTTTGGGTGCGATGCAATTCCTACTTTGGCCAGTAGGGGGCGTTTTGTGAAAAAATTCATAGGCCTGTATTTTGAGAATGGCTTGAGCTATCGTGATGAAACTTTGTATGTATGTACCTCTAGTTTGTGGTGACGTGCACACGAAATTTTGGTGCAATCTGATTCTTGACTTTGCCACTAGGGGGCCAAAACGAAAATACCAAATTTTTCCTTGTCAGATGGATAGCGCCTTCAATTTGTTGAAGGATCATTGTCATATTGCATACAGGTGTTTATGACCAAAAAATCCAGGTCAAGTTCGATTTTGGGTGCGATGCGATTCCTATTTTGGTAGGTAGGGGGCGTTTTGTGAAAAACTTAAAAGGGTTATATTTTGATAATCGTGTGAGCTATTGTATTGAATCTTTGTATGTATTTACCTCTAGGTTGTAGTGACTTCCTGACGAAGTATTGGTGAAATCTTATTCTTTCCACCACTGTGCTAAAAAGCCAAGCGGGCACAGTGCCATTGGCACTATTTTTGTTAATCTGACATCCAAGATGGCTGGCAGGTGGCCATCTTAGATTTTGAAGTTATCAATTAAGTGTTTTCTGGACACCGTCGCGGCAATCAAAATCAATGTCAATATATTATCTGTGATCACTGTTTTGGCAACAAATAACACTGGTCACCATTACTTTTATGACTATTTTGGTATCCTCCCTGTATTGTTTGCCACCACCAACACAATACAGGTAAAAATTAATGCAGTAATTAAAAGCCCACCAGTCAAACAGAAACCAATCTGTTACGTTGTACCTCAAATTCCAGTACCAGTTACCCATATCATAAATCTCTGAAATCTGAGGAATGTTCATGACAATGTGGAAAATCCGATAAGGTAGTGATGTCACTACGTATGCAACTGATACAAAAATTAACATTCGTGTCAGGAACCGTGTATCTTTTTCTTGAGCTCCTTTCTGTGGCATTTGTGACATTTTTGTCCTCCTGTCTGCGGCTCTTCTTATGGTGATAATTATCAAGATATTACAAAATGATATTATCGTGAAAGGAAACAATGTTCCAAATGCAAACTGGAAACCAGATGCTAGGTATTCGATGTATTGATGTCCTGGAACACTGATAATGAGAGCATCTTCACCTAAAAAAATATTGCAGTGAAAGAAGTATTCCAGTTTCAATCTTGATGATGACACTACTCTTCCCCTACTATAGCTTTGTCTTCAAATGTACGATGTACATTTGTAAATATCTTATGACTGCACCAAAACAATGCCTTCACAAAATGAACATTGTAGGCCTACTACTCTGGAATCTTGAACATTTCATGACCATGATGTCACAGAAGTTTGGGCATCAAAAATGAAAGAAGTCAACTACACCATTACCGTGTATCAGGGTTTGCTCTTTCAAGTATGGAAACATCAGCTGCTCATTCTAAGGAAAAAATCACAAGGAATTTGATTTCTTGTCAAAAAAGTGATTGAATACTTTAAAAAGTGCATGAACGTACCTGTCAGTTTCATAGTGTAAAATATGTTTACATTTAGCATTATAACCATAATCGCTGATAACGTGACAATCTTTCTTGCCCGAACTGTAGAGCACATGGTCAGTGCCAACATTGGAAATCTAACAGCAATAAGGCGATCTATAGACATTTCAGCTAGGAACCAACCGGACATCATCCCGAGTGCGAAGTTATTATACCATATGAATCTGGAAATATATTATATAGTCAGTCCCCCAAAAATTGCGTTGTGACGAAACATGCATGACCATTGAATGCACTTACATGTCAGAGATATTTTCGTATCATAATAGAAAATGACTTGAAACCTGTTAGGATACAGTTACTCCCCAGACATGCCAGAAGTAGCATTTTTGAACATCCGTTGTAAAAGGTACAGAACGGAGCACAAATGACCTGTACCGTGGAGCCACGGTGGTGTAGTGGTTCGGGTCTCCGACTAGCGGTCAGAGGGTCCCTGGTTTGAATCCCACTGGGCATTCACTAGCCTCTCTCCACCCAGGTGTATAAATGGGTACTGGTTGGAAATGCTCGGATTGTAGCGCTGAATGAGCAGCTCATCTGAGTTTTTTGAAAGGTTTCACGATAAACTGGGGTTAAAGTGTAAAGTCGGATGACACCTCTACCGTTGTTGATATCAGACTGTAAACCCAAACTTTAACTTTTTAAAACCTTTATCCTCGTACATTATGCAGAAGGTAAGCTGCACTTCATTGCGTATGGTACAGGCAAATCACACATCTTTTCCGCGTCATCTCTCCACACCACACGCGAATGACATTCATCTTCATTGCGTGCCTTCCACGGCACCCGTGACATCCATGTGGAAGATACGCATATGATGGTATGCGCATGACGCTATGTGGTATGTAGATGGTACGCGGCGCAGAAGGTGGGTCAGTTGTGCAGAGTACTATAAGAGTCCCTTCTGAAATCAAAGTTCTGTGGCACAGAGAACACACCATAATTTGCCTCAACCTCACAAATGTGACTGGTGGATGGCAAATTGAGCTGTGAGAAACATTTGTGGCATTTGTATCATTGTGCTGAGAGTAGCCTACTCCCCAACAACTTGTAAGAACAAAAAATGAGATGGTCAGAATCGTCTTTGAGTGAGTAACTTGATAATGTATGTACTTGGTTGCATCTACATGTACTTACTGAAAGAGGAGCTCACGCCTTTTGATGAAAGCCCCGATCCCCCACAATGTTTCAGGCCAGGGAAATTGCAAAGCTTGCTGTATCAGCATTCCAGTGTCTGCGACTGCCATGGCCGTCATGTAAACACATGGTGAACGACCTCTGTTATGTTTGCGATTTGCAACAAAAATTGAAATGATATTTCCTGGGATTCCAATGGTTACTAGTAAAATCCAGACATAATTTGCCAAGATTGTGTAAAAGATTTGGAGCCACGATGTGAATTCTTCATCCTCGGTATCCGTCTGTTCCACAGCCAGTTCCGTCTTGTGTTGAATTGTTTGGGCTTCCTGTGGTTGGTCCATACAATGGCTTTTTGAGGTGTGGTCATTCAATTCCTCAGAATATGGTAGTGACCTGCAACACTCCTCAAAGCTGCTTCTTTTCTCTGATACACTGGCACCTCCACTGATGATCGAGAAACCTTATCTTTTATCCTCTTTTTCGTTCTCTTGTTCACTACTAGTGAAGTGTGATACTGTAAAGAAGTTTATATGAGGATTCGTTTGCAGTGGATCAAATTATTTTGTAATCAAAGTCATAATAAATTCGAAACTTTTACCAAGCGTTCTTGTGTAACATACTTTTATGGCTGTGGCGTGGTAATTCTGAGTGTGAGAGGTGAAGGCATTGTAAATGCGAAATAAGGGTTTCCACTCTACAAGCAGTTTATGCAGAAGTCAGGTGGATACCATCCACCAAAATGACAATGTAAGGTCCACGGAGGCCTGGCATTGCCGGGTCCAGTTTCTCCTGTTGGTGATGGTCAGCAGGTTGTTGACATCGTTGAATAGGAGCAGTCAGCCGCGCATATTGCTAACAGATGGCAGCACAGTCTTAGCGGACCAAATGTACAGGAAATCTATTATGATCGCTGCTCGATCGATAATGACTGGGTCCGCTAGATGCATTGAATTGGGCCCTAGTGACACCTAGTGGTCAACTCGCTGACAGCTCCTATTGACAGTGGCGGATCCAGGATTTCGGGAAAGAGAGGGCGCACTGTGCTAGAAACGTTGAGATCTGCAGTGAATTTAAATGAATTGCTCCAAATTTCAGAATTCCACGGTCAATTTTAAAGATTTTTTGGCCGAAAGGGGGGCGTGCGGTCTTGGGACGGTGGAGGTAGGTGCAGGCTAGTTCTTCTCTCGTGTAAATACCAATGATCAGGCCTTTCGATTGCATGGTTTTCACGACGGTAAACGTCGTAAGAAATTAGGGTCCCCAAAATATGGCCTTAAAAATGTCTCCAAAATACACTTACATGTAACACACCAAATTACCCCTGGATGTCAATGAATAAAAGTCAGCAGTGAAAAATCAATAATTTATGAATGGTGACGTCATATGCGAACACAGCGCCACAACCAGTGATCCTGAACCGCCGGGGCGAGCGAGACAGCCTCGTTTTCATTTTCCCGCGCTACGCCAGTATGAATGAGCGCCTGTCAATCATCACATCACATGATTAAGTACTATGGAATTTACTACGCGATCACTGATTGGGCAAGTTCTGAATGAGTGACAGCTGATTGTCAAAACAACATGGATGCCACCAGTTCGCCGAATCGAGATTTCTCCTCGATTCAGGGGAGTTTTAGAGGATACATTCTCGCCTAAGAGCATGAAGAGTGTTCAATCCGACACGAGTGACATTATTGATGACGATGTCAGCCGGTATGCTAGGCAAGTTGGTCTTTTCTCGGAAGGAGCCCCAGAATTCGCTGACGTTACACCGGCACGGCAGCGAGATCCGCAGTCCGGCAATAGACCCCTTGCGCTTATCAGCCCAGGGTGTCAACATTAGCCTCGCCCTAGGGGGCCTAATGCATTTGTACAGTTGGCTCCTGTGCTTACCGTCGGCACAATGCACTAGGCCCAAGGTTTGTTTACACCTTCTGGCTGTAATGGCCGACTTGCGCAAGTGGTCTATATGTTAAATGATGCCGTACACACAAACAACCTCCTCATCGTCTTAAAACGGAGTTCTTTCTTTATTATGAGCCACTTCGATAATGTCTGTGGACAATCCACAGCTGCTGGTCAGCATTTGCTACCTTTTAAGGTCGCCCTCCCTTCTTTCACTTCTCGCTTCGGCATCTTGTCTGCTGTGCGGTTTGCATGATTGACAAACTCAGTGAAGGTAGCGTACTGCGCATGCTCAGAAGCTAGGAGTGGAAATCGGAAGTTCCATTTTCGTGGGCGGTGAAATGATCGGGTGCCAACTTTTGCTTGGCGGTTTAGGACCACTTTAATGTGGCGGTACTGAGAACTAAATCTTTGAGGTTGACAGTGAATGGGAGAATTTATAGGCATGAAGATGCATTGACTTTTTATCTCAGGGAAGAATTGTCGTGGCCATTTTACTCAATGATAATCCCAGCCCTCGGCTTACTCCATGTACAGCTGGTTGTTGAGTTTAAGGTCCAGTCTGAGAGATTAAACCTCTACATGCCAAGGCTATAATTGCTGGTATGAGAAGGATTGATCTCTCCATGCTGAACATTGTTGCATGAATTCTTGTTGGGGTCCAATTTTAGGGACCTTTACAAGAGCAGACTGCATCCGATGGCACTAGACACTCATTTTGAAAATGGAAATGATTACTGTGCCTTCATGTAGGCCTACCACTGACTGGCCAGAAAAGTCCTTTCACATAGCCTTTATACTTCCCAGTCAGTCTCAGTCCCGCAATGTCCCCTAGTCTCGCTTGGCCAGACGCTACGGGCTCACCCCCTTCGGTAAGTCACACTCCGCGTCTGGCTCTTTTAGAAATTAACAATCATGAAGACCACGTGGTGGCAGCACAATCACAAGGCACTTCTCATTTCGCTTAGTTTCGCAGAATTTCCGTGACAATTATGAGTGAGAAAGCGTGGTGATTGGCTGGAGCCCATGGAGTGCCATCTAGTGGTGTTAACGGCTTTTGAGCCCCAAAAGTGCCAGTGTGTGGAAGACCAGGACGTCGGATACACACTGGGGCCGAGTGTAAATGTCCCCAAGCTAAAATGTAACAATGAATAAAAAGTGTCCCCAAAATAAGCTGGGAACAAGGCGCTCCAAAAAATGGACTGAAAAATAGAGGGTGTAATTAGGTTACCATGAAATTGAAAGGCCTGGAACTATTCTATGAAATGACTGAGACGACGCATGTATCGTTCGATACCGGAAGTGGTTTATTATAAAATGCAAACCGGAACACTCGGACTAGGCTGGAACGATACTCGACATCACTACATCCTGGAACTCGCTTTGGGTGGGATGGAGCACCGTACCTGGATGACATCACTCGCGGTACATGCTGTCACTTCCCTGTTGTGTTTTCAGTTAGTCTTTTGAGATCTACATATACAAAAAAGCCATGTCCTCAAAGAGTTTTAAGTTCTGTCTGGTCAGGGTCAAAAATAATGTCAACAGTATAGGCTTATATCAGTCTATGATCATTATTATGCCCCCGCTCAACGAAGCTGAGATGGGAGCATTATGTTCTCAGTGGATTTCCGTTCTCCGCCGCCGCTGCACTATATTCCGGACTATAACTCAAGAACGGGTTGTCCGATTGATCTCATATTTCTGTGGTGTAACCAGGTGGATCAGAGGAGGTGCCCATCGATTTTGGTTGCGATCCGATATTCAATATGGCCGCCAGGAAGATATCTTGGATTTTGCATATCGGACCATAACTCAAGAATAGGTTGCCCGATTTATCTGATATTTGCATGGTGTAATGGGGTGGATAGGGGGAGGTTCCCTATCGATTTTGGTTGTGACCTGATATTCAATATGGCTACCAGGAAGAAATTTGGATTTTAGCATTCCAAACTGTAACTCAAGAACGGGGTGCCAGATTTATCTCATATTTTCATGGTGTAATGGGGTGGATTGGGGAGGTTCCCTATCGATTTTCGTTGTGACCTGATATTCAATATGGCCGCCGGGAAGACATCTTAGATCTTCCATTCCTAACTGTATACTAACAGGAGTTATACATGTACATTATTTAAGTGTCACAAACGCTTTATCAATTTCAGCCACAAATCTCATATTTATACCTACAAGTATATACCTGCGCAATCAACATCTTAACACAGCGTATGCACCAGAGCGGGGGCATACTTGCAATCGCCCCGATTGCGTTATATCTCGTTTTACCTACAAATAATACAGTTCACCATTTCTTTTACAACCTTTTTGGTATCCTCCCTGTATTGTTTACCACCACCAACACAATACAGGTAAAAATTAATGCAATAATTAAAAGCCCACCAGTCGAAGAGAATCCATTCTATTATATTGTACCTCAAACTCCAGTACCAATTTGTCATATCATAAATTCCTGAAACCTGGGGAATATCCATCACTACGTAGAAAATACGATAAGGTAGTGATGTCACTACGTATGCAACTGATACAAAAATTAACATTCGTGTAAGGAACCGTGTATCTTTTTCTTGAGCTCCTCCTTTCTGTGGCGCTTGTGATATTTTTGTCCTCGTATCAGCAGCTTTCTTTATGGTGATAATTATCATGATATTACAAAATGATATAATCATGAAAGGCAACAATGTTCCAAATGCAAACTGGAAACCGGAGGCGAGGTATTCGATGTATTCATGTCCTGGAACATTGACAACGAGAACATCTCCACCTAAAAAAATATTGCAGTGAAAGAAGTGTGAGTTGACAGTGAGAAAATGTCAGCTGACAGGTAAAAAGGTAGTGATTGAACATTTAAAACGTGCATGAATGTACCTGTCGATGTATCCTTTGGAAGTCTCATAGTATAAAATATGTTTACATTTAGGATTATAATCATAATCGTTGATAATGTAACGATCTTTCTTGCCCGAACTGTAGAACACACGGTCAGTGCCAACATTGGATATTTTACAGCAATAAGGCGATCTATAGACATTTCAGCTAGGAACCAACCGGACAGCATTCCAAATGTGAAGCTATTATACCATATGAATCTGAAAATATATTATATTGTCAGTCCCCATAAAATTGTGTTGTGACAAAATATGCATGACCATTGAATGAACTTACATGTAAGAGGTATTTTCGTATCATAATAGAAATGGACTTGAAACATCTTACCATTAACCCTTTCGGTCCTAACTAAAAGTGAAAAGTGTACATTTCATAACATGAATTTCTGATGTCTCTACAAAAACACGCCTAGCTCCCAAAATATTCAACCAAAACTGGTGACAAGACACACATTCTGGAGGCAACGAAATGGGCCACGACCTCATGCAGGTTTGCTTCTTCCAAAATGTCTGTGAGAGAAACCAGGCCAGAGCCGAAGATGCAAGTTGTGAGGAAAGATTCGCATTCGGCCTACGTTTTTGTCAGGTTGCCAATCTTTAAATGTCTATATCTCGATAACCATTGCTCCTACGCATCTGACAATTGGTCTTTCGGCGCTAGTTGCGTCATCGTAGCTGCTTCCGTTCCGGAGATATAGCCATTTTGTCACAACAAGTCAGATTTGCACTTTGGAGTCTGTCAATCTAGACCCCGGGACAAACGGTAGAATGCAATTTAGGTTTCTTCAAACGGAGCAAAATCGCGTATTGAGGGGGAGTAGTCTCGCATTAAAAAATATGCAAAGCAGACATCAATCGGTCTACTGGTTACGATTCTAGGTTAATTTGAATGTGCGAGGGTGTGTGCATGGTACAGGCCACTCTCGACAAAAGTCGAGATTCGGCGCGAAAGGGTTAACAGTTATTCCCCAGACCTGCCAGAAGTACTACTTTTGACAATCAACGGAACATAGGCGGCGGCAACACAAGCCACAGACGGCGATTTGCCGCCGTTGACCGGTTATTTTTGAGACCCCTGAAGTAGCATTTTGAACATCTGTAGGTGAGTACGGAGCACAATTGACCTACCTTTATCTGCGTACCTTCTTCGTACGTCATGCAGAAGGTATGGTGCACGTCATTGCATATGGTTCGGGCACATCACTTGTCTTTTCCGCCTGATCTCTGCCATGTCTGCGCATCACGTGGAAATGACGTTACATCTTCATTGCATGCCTTCCACAGTACCGCGCAACATCCATGTATCCACGGTATGCGCATGGATGCTGCATGTGGTATGCAGATGGTACGCGGCGCGGACGGTCGATAGTTGTGCAGAGTAGTGTAAGAGTAACCTTCAGAAATCAAAGTTTAGCCAGGCAAACTTCTGTGGCGTAGTGATGAACACACCACCTCACAAATGTGACTGGTGGATGGCAAATTGAGCTGTGAGAAACATTTGTGGCATTTGTATCATTGTGCTGAGACTAGCCTAGCTATTCCCCAACGACTTGTTGGAACATAAAATGTGGAGTGGTCAGAATAGTCTTTGAGTGAGTAAATTGCTAACAGAAAATGATGTGTTAACTTGGTTGCATCTACTTACTGAAGGAGGAGCTCACGCCTTTTAATGAAAGCCCCGATCCCCCACAATGTTTCAGGCCAGGGAAAATGCAAAGATTGCTGTATCAGCATTCCAGTGTCTGCAACTGCCATGGCTGTCATGTAAATGCAAGGTGAACGACCTCTGTTATGTTTGCAATTTGCAACAAAAATTGAAATGATGTTTCCTGGGATTCCAATGGTTACTGGTAAAATCCACGCATAATTTGTCAAGATTTTGTAAAATATTTGGAGCCACGATTTGAATTCTTCGTCCTCAGCATCCGTCGGTTCTACAGCCAGTTTCGTCTGCATTGTTTCGTTGAATTGTTTGGCCGCTTTGTGGCTTATGTGATGAGGTCCATACAATTCGTATCCTTGCTGTGGTCATTCAATTTCTAGAATATGGTTCAAAGCTGCTAGTTTTCTCTGCTAGTACACCTCCAATGATGCACCCCGGATCGAGAAACCTTATCTTTTGTCCTCTTTTTTTGTTTGCTTGTTCACTGCTAGTGAAGTTTGATACTGTAAAGAAGTTAATATGAGGACTCATTTGCAAGTGGATACTTTGTAATCGAAGTCAGAATAAATTCGAAACTTTTACCAACTGTTCTTGTGTAACATACTTTTGGTGGCTGTGGCATGGTATTAATTCTGAATGTGAGAGGTAGGCCTACATCCCGCATGCTTACATTTTCCTCCAGAATTATCTTCCACAATCCAATTGATTTAGTGTCTTTTTAGGCACCAATGGGTCCGGAGAGGTGCCCTGTTGATTTTGGTTGCAATCAGATTCCAATATGGTCGCCAGGTGGCCATCTTGAATTTTGTGTTCCCTGCTCCATAACTTGACAACAATTTGGTCTATCGACTTTATATACATGCAGCATCATGATATCGGTCAGAGGAGGATAATTATTGATTTTTGTTGTGTTCTGACATCCAAGATGGCCGGCAGGTGGCCATCTTAGATTTTGCTGGGTCCTCAGAGAGTTGAAGGTATCTAAACTTGACGCTAGGTCGGGCGATATCTGCAATTACGTCAGTGATATCACCACTAGTATCGACGCTAGGTTTCCATCTTGAAAAGTAGTGTGCGCGGAGCGAACAGTAGAAATTCTTCTAATTGTTAAGCGGTCACCCCATCACTCGTTTTCTACGCTTACAATATACATGTAGATCGTTGAAGATAGGTGTATAAAGGTATAGATTGAAACAAACAACAGTGGAGTAGATATAAAGTAATAATAAAGTTTATTCTGTTTCATTTTCGACAAGATAAATACTGTTTTCTGCAAATAATGCCATTTTGAAAAAGAAGTTCGTGTCACGTGATAGACCAGCCCGCCGACGATGATGTCAAGGTTTTCAAGATGGCGATCTAGCGTCGATGGCAGTGTTAAAATTTTCGGCCGATGACGTCAAAAAATTTCAACGCTGTCGTGGAGTATGGAAGGTATCAAGTTTTTCTGGATAGGTGGCAATCAAAATCAATGTCAATAGTATCTGTGATCATTATTTCACCTACAAATAATACAGTTCACCATTTCTTGTACAACTTTCTTGGTATCCTCCCTGTATTGTTTGCCACCACCAACACAATACAGGTAAAAATTAATGCAATAATTAAAAGCCCACCAGGTGAACAGAAACCAAGCAGTTATGTTGTAAATCAGATTCAAGTAGATATCACTCATATCAAAAATCTCTGCAGCCTCAGGAATCTCCATGACCACGTGGAAAATCCTATAAGGTAGTGATGTCACTACGTATGCAATTGATACAAAAATTAACATTCGTGTAAGGAACCGTGTATCTTTTTCTTGAGCTCCTTCTTTCTGTGGCATTTGTGACATTTTTGTCCGCTTATCAGCAGCTTTCCTTATGGTGATAATTATCATGATATTACAAAACGATATTATTGTGAATGGTAACAATGTTCCAAATGCAAACTGGAATCCGGAGGCGAGATATTCGATGTACTTATGTCCTGGAACGCTTATAATGAGAACATTTCCTGCACCTAAAAAGGTATTGCACTGATGTGGGAGAAGGTCAGGGCAATAGACAAATCCCAAATTGACGAAACCGAGAAAGATCTGCGCACTTCCGCTGAAATGGCAAACAGAACCTCAGTCTGAAACCATCTGACACTGAATGACGTGACACAGAAAACCCCACGACCATGTGACGACAGTGAGTTCGATGATATTGTGCCAGGGTCAACCATTGCTAAATCATGGATTGCATCCCGGTTTCAGATCGAGGTTCTGCTTGAAATTTCGTCAGAAAAGCGCAGATCTGCAAATTTGACAATTGTCTATAGGGTGTTGCTTTTGTCCAATGTGACTTGAAGTTGGGGAGCCATGGCGGTGTAGTGGTTTGGGTCTCCGACTAGCGGTCAGAGGATCCCGGGTTCAGATCCCACTGGGCGTGAGACTTTGGGCAAGTCTCTTTGCCTCACTGGCCTCTCTCCACCCAGGTGGAAAAAAAATATTTGGAACACTCCTTGTCACCTCAGTAAACCATGGTTTACAGGCCTGACTTTGTTGCTTTCTTCCCTGGTGATGCCGTAAAGTTGTTTCCATTGCAAAAATGTCACTAGCCCCGTTTACACTGGTCACGGAAAAAGCAATTCGTGCTTGGACCAGTCCCCGCCTGCTTCGTCATCTGGCGATCTGCCCTGTTTACATTAGCACAATGGAACCGTCGTAAGCCAGTTGGTGGGTGTCACGAGCTCTCCAGTCAGTTCAGTCGATCGGAGGTATGAAAATCAAACTAAAAATCAAACGACGACAACAACAAAATGGATGCCTCCATGCAAAATCACTCAGAAATTCCCGCTAATGACGTCATTCATAATTCGCGCATGTGCAGAACACAATTTAGCAACCGTGCCGAGATCGGTTACCGTTTACAGTTAGCAGTGTTATCGAACCGATCCATGCTCGCAGACCGGTCTGAGATCACCTCAAACTGGTGGTCTCGGCTCGGTTCGGTTTGGAACCGTTCCTGGCATGCTTGTCCCGTTTACACTCGCTATTTTTTTGGTGATCCGTGCTCGGACCGGTCCGAGATCGGTTATTTTTCCTCAGTGTAAACAGGGATTATGGGTGTTTCGAATGTGTGGATGGATTACCTCGGGCCAAAAAACCCTGTTCCTCATACTGTAGTGAGACAGGTGGCCATGAAAAATGTTTGCTTTATTTCTTTGAATTTTCATTTTACCATTATACATTTAGGATGCATTGTGGCGCGAGTGATGCGTTATTTCAATTTTGCTAGCTGTAAGCCCCCAGAAAATCCCACATCGCGTCGCTGCACAAGCTTCCATAGACTTGTTAGTAGATTCCAATGTGGCTTACAGTACGTTGCACAATTGACCTCCCTTCTGCGCCGTGCACCATCCGCGTACCACATGCAGCGTCCATTCGCGTACCGTCCTCGTATCGTCCACGGATGTTGCACGCCGTCATGGAAGGCATGCAGTGAAGACGTAACGTCATTCACCCATGGTGTGTGGACGTCACACAACAGAGACGCGTGATGCAGCTGTACGAGCATACCTTCCGCGTCACATTCACGGAAGGTACGCAGATAAAGGGAGCTCAATTGTGCAACGTACTGTAGTTGCATTTAATCCTTACATAAATTATCAGCGGACAAAAATCTCAAAATGTAGGCTGCAAAACGGACATGGGGTGAAAATGTCCAGACATGCCCACCAACATGTTGACTAGAAGGTGGTGTTCTGGGGCCTGTTTCATAAAGTGACTTTAAGCTATTGGTACCATTAACTTAAATGCCTTTTCCATTTGGTTAAAGATACCATTAGCTTAAAGTCACTTTACAAAAGAGAGGATATCCAACAAGGAGCACAAAAAACTACACACAAGATGATAGTAAAAAGTAAAGTTGTCTTCAAACTTCGCAAATTTTCGAATCCCAGTAGAGATCCCAGAAGTGAATGAGCTGGACCTAATTATGAATTAGTAGTATAAAGAAGAAACCCTGAAAAAACAGGAAAGCATGAAATATTTAAGGGTTGTATTCAAAAAGGGTGATCATCGCGCGATTAAGACTTAAACGCGTGTAACTTCACTAAATGGAGACACTTCCACCATGCATTTGACGAAGTTGCACGCGTCTAATCCTTAAGCACCCTTTTTGAATATGGCCCTAAAACTCTTTTAGTCAACCTAAACTTTTCATGCCTTCCTGTTTTTTCCTGTCATTCGCCACTTATTGAGGGCAGGGTAGTACTGTTCTGGTAGTCTGGAACATCTCTGGTCTGATAGGAAAATGGAGGTCAGAAATACTTCGTGGCAGAAAGTGGTGGCAACAGATGGAGATTTACTATTTTAAATGTAACTCCACAGCAACAGCACTGAAAGAAAATGAGTGGTTTGTCCTCAGTAGAAAATGTTCACTACCTGTTACAGCATCCGCTGGAAGTCTCATTGTAAAGAAAATGTTTACATTCAGAGTTATGATCATAAGAGCTGATGATGTGACAATCTTTCTTGCCCGAACTGTAGAGCACATGGTCAGTGCCAACATTGGAAATCTAACAGCAATAAGGCGATCTATAGACATTTCAGCTAGGAACCAACCGGACATCATCCCAAATGTGTAGATATTATACCATAGGAATCTGGAAATGTTGGAGAGTGATGATCATGAAGTCCCTGTAAAGCAGTAATAATAAGGCCTGTCTACACACCATCAACATTTCCGAAACATTTCAAAAACATCCAGCTGCAACATTTCCAAAACACCGGTGTTTCGGCTTGTTGCACAGTGTGGACTGGACCTGCAACTTTTGCAAAACAATTTGAAAACATGTTGTGATAAGTTGGTGAGGAAAGACCAAACCCCAAACAAGCCGCAAACATTTCCATTTGAAAACTTTGACTGTTTTAATTGAACCGGTAAATCAATGTGAAAACGCATCACCGTTTTCGTTGGAACGGTGTCAAATCGAAGGGTCTCTAGCATGTCTAGTGTGGCACCTTAAAACAATTTAACCTTTTAAATCGGTTTGAAACCATTGTAAAAGCCTAGTGTGTGAACACAGCCTTAGTCTTTGCGCAAAATTGGATCAAGGCCAGTTCAATCTGTTCATTCTACTTGTAAATTAGCGACTCCAATTTCCTCTATCCTTCCCGAACCAGTACGAGACTGCAGCACAAATGCGGCAAAAACTGTTAATGTCGTCTAAACCAGTGTACCCAGGTTACGGAGTTAGGATGGTCAGCGTTGACGGTCAGGATCAGGAGTAGGTTTAGGAGTAGGGTAGGGGTCAGTGACAAGGGTTGAGGGTCAGGGTTGGGGTTAGGCCTAGGGGTTTGGGCTAGGAATCAGTGTGTAGGATCAGGACTAGACGACATTCACCCATTCAGCACAAATGCGCCTCGAACTAGTTCAGTTGGATCTGGTTTGAATTTCCTTCTACACGATAAAAATCATCGCGATCTCAGATTGTTTCAAAGCTGGCTTTGACCGTTCTCATGTAAAAAGGGCTAAATGACCGAATGAAAAAAAAATTGTGTGGAAGCCGCGTGCCGTTTCCTGACAGGTTGGCGCTGCGAGCATTGCAATCGAACCGACGTCACCCCCATTGACATTACGTCATGAAAAAAATCAGCCTGTACATTTTTCTACATGGATAATGAGATAAAGACGTTGCCATTATATTGCCATCCTATCTCTTCATTTTAAGGAAAAAGCACCAAAAATGCAGAAATTGTCATCTGCTACAAGATGATGTAAATTTTAATGCCAGGCGACCGAAACAAAAGGGTTGTTTTCATGCCAGAAATAAATGGAAATACATGTAATGTTAGAAAAAAAGAAACTTCGGTCGCACCGCTCACAGCACGTCATGACATTAGTTCCTCCAGTTCCTCATTGAAGGTCTACACATGGTTAAAATGGTATCTTAAGAGTGAGTGAACTGATCATAAGGAAAATGATGTACATTGCAGCATCTACTTACTGTAAGAGGAGTTCACGCCTTTTGATGAAAGCCCCGATCCCCCAGAATGTTTCTGGCCAGGGAACTAACAAAGCTTGTTGTAGCAGCATTGCAGTGTCGGCAACTGCCATGGCCGTCATATAAATACATGGAGAATGATTTCTGTTATGTTTTCGATTTGCAACAAAAATTGAAATGATATTTCCTGGGATTCCAATGGTTACTGGTAAAATCCACACGTAATTTGTCAAGATGGTGTAAAATAACTGGAGCCGTGATATGATTTCTTGATCCTTGACATCATTCTTTACCACAGTTAGTTCCGTCTGCTGCTGAAAAGTTGGGTCTTCCTGGGGCGGTGCGATGAGGTCCATAGAATGTCTCGTTTATGTGGTGCATTCAGTCCTCATAACATAATGATCCGGTTCTTAGTCTTTCATTTGTTCTTGGTGTGGTACCTAAAAGTGGTCTGACACTGTTCTCTAATTTCTCAAATGAATATGACCCCATGAGTATCAAATAAGTGTTTCCTTTGTTCTCGTTCTCTCTTTAATGTTTAATACTGGTGTAGTATCATGATTTAAAGTGTTCTCTAATTTCGCTAAAATATACCAACTTTGTCTTCTGCTGAGCATTGACGTGTTACTTTTTTGTCTACTAGTGGGCAATTCCGCGGTCTCGGACCTGACATTTTTAGCTCACCTCTGTGAGGTGAGCTTCTCCCATGGTGTGTCGTCCGTCGTCCGTCGTCGTCGGCCGTCGTCGTCCGTCGTCGTTAACAGGGGTGGCACGTTTCTAAACCGCTTGGGTTACGAACTTGAAATTTGGTGTACAGGTACCCTATGGTAAAAACTATCTCTGGACCGAAACTTAGCGCTGCTACTTGTACACTCTGGCCTGTAGGGGGCGCTTTGTGAAAACCTTCTTTCGGCCGTATCTCCTGAACGCGGTTAGCTAGAACCACGAAACTTTTATGGTGGGTTCCTCTGATGAGACTTCATCACATAAATCCCGGGTTTTTGATTTGACCTACTTTTCAAGGTCACAGAGGTCAAAGTTCAAAATTCACTGTTTGGTGGCACATTTCATTGCTATTTGACATAGAGTGTTGTGATTTGGTGTGAAGATATATCTAGGCACCCTGCACGAATGCACCAAATTTCAACCCGATCGGACTTCAAATATGGCCGCCAGGAAGCCATCTTGAAAAATGGACTTTGACCCACATTTTATAAATAGGAGTAGGTAGGATGTTTTAACGTTGTCAAAATATGTATCTAGGTGCCATATAAATATATGGTAAATTTCAGTCAGATTCGACATCAAATATGGCCGCCGCGGAGCCATCTTGAAAAGTGGACTTCGACCCACACCTCATAAATAGTGGGAGCTAGGATGCTTTAACCGTGCCTAAATATGTGTCTTGGTACCGTCTACTTATATGCCAAATTTCGGTTCGATTGGACTTCAACATGGCTGCCAGGCGGCCATCTTGAAAAATTGACTTTGGCCATATCTCATCGGTAGTAAATGTTACGATGTTTCTGCACTAATCCTTCACCATTCAGTGTATCACCAGGCTACTCACACTTCATACTCTGTCACAGAGGTGAGCACAATGGCCCTGGCCATTTCATTTCACTCATTCAGTGCTGTTTCTGCAAATTTTGCAACCACAGAAAGATGTAATACCCTGCATCATGTCAGGCTTTTGTGCCCTTCTATGCCCCTGATATGAATTAAGTTCATTTTGATTCATAATTAGTGCACTGTTTGCTAATTAGTTGCGTCACGGACGTGACATCGCACAGGTCACGTCTGTGACGCAACTAATTAGCAAACAGTGCACTAATTATGAATCTCAACGAACTTAATTCATACCCGGGGCATAGAACGACACAAGCCTGACATAATGCAGGGTACTTAATGCCATGAGTTGCAGAGACCGCACTGGATGAACAAGTAAAAAAATATCCCGAATTTTACCGTGGACTTGCCCTAGTTTTTATTCCGACAGAGGTAAGAGTCACTGTTAAGCCTTCAGGTAAATTCTTGGCGTTGCTGACTATGCATTTGCCTCATTTAAGGAATGTTCATCTTGGTCTTTAGCATCTTGACTACCAAGGGTTGTGACATCGCTCTGCCCTCCGACTACGCTCGCACAAACCCTTGACGAACTTCGCTGTGGGAAGCTGTTTCCAACTGGATGTTCCTGTTCGTGGACTGACTCCCGCTGTTAGTTTTCGATTTTCATCATAGATCGTTAACATTTGCAATAAATCTGAACATTTCTAAATACATGTACCACGTCAGTTTTCTGTACACCTACCTTCTCTGACGGTATTTTTGTTCAACAGCATAGTTCATGCGAGTGGTGGGTAAATCGCAATAGATAGAATGGCTGACCATCCTCGTTTGTAATACTTTCCAACCACAAAATAGGCTATACCGCGGTCGGTTTAACTGGCTTGGTGCCAACCTGGCAGCGAGGTTGGCTAACAAGTGTTGTGATTGGTGCACGGCAACTCGAGGTGCGAGAGAAACAGAAATCCTGGCGAAGTTCTCCATGGGTTTGTGTGTGCGAAGTATGAGGTAGCACAGACACATGGTCGGCCATGATGGGTCTTCAGGACTTGCCATCACTCCTTCCATAGCTGGAAGAACTATGGAAACACTCCCATTTCTATGAGTACAATACAAGTTAATCGTTTTAATGTGCGCATTCACCCTGAATTCTTTTATCAAAGACTGTTGTTTAGAGGGATTTCTTTAAAAAAGACTCAAGCTCACAAATGATGCACGGGCAGACTCAGTCAGCAGTATGTAACCACCTGTTCATCCAAATTCTCTCAGTTTATAACCAGCGATTGATGGTTCCGGGAGCTGAAACAAAAATCATGACATCACCACTTCAATGTCCAATCCATCCCTTGAAATATTGTACCGGGTACTTCGTTCAAAATTATGTTGCTGTTGATCACCCAGATAAATATATGATGACCAAGAACGACAATATTTCAGAACCTAGTTGATGATAAGTTTGATCTAGAGGAATCGGAACCAGTCATTGTTGGTTCAGCCGGGCGGCTTGAGATACATGTAATGAGTAGGCCAATATGTGTGGATTAATTGTAACGTCGACAACAGAACAGTGGCTTGGCATACAATAATGACATGAACGATGCACACCTGAACCATGGAAGGGTGTACCTCTCCATGGTTCGGGTGTACAGACTGTATAGGCCTATTATAGTAGAGAGGGGATGCAGTGTACGTGTTGTCTCTCACAGGGGTGTCTCAAGGGTGTCTCAGTGTTGTAGACGAACTCCTGTTGCCTGTGACTCAGGGATTGCGCTAGCATTAGCCACGACCCAAAATGGGTAGAAATCTTTGAAAACGACCAGGAAAATTATGAAAATTCACTTCAGTGGCTAAAGAAATTCAGAGTGATCCAATGCATTTCCATTACTGTGGCTAAAGAAAATTTCAGCCTAGCGCAATCCCTGTAGACTACACCTGGGACGAGGCTGGGTAACCAGGCGGTGGCGCACAAGTCGGCGGCGTTGTGTGACATATACACCAAACCTAAATTAGGCCCGCAAATAATAATTTCACGCTCTGCTTACTCAATTCCACGTCTCAAACTTCAGTCTTTACGGTCTTCATCGTTCCCCATGCGTTCCAGCCTCAAACGCGCCTTAGTCGCGAAGCACAGCCCATTTTTAGTCATTCTCGAAAAATTATTTACATAACCATATCACAGCAGCGTTCCACTTTTGACGTCAGATTGCTTCGCAGATTGGCCGCGTCGCGCCGTTCCGGGAACATGGCGTCGAGTGTTCCTCAAATCACTGTGCCGACTCAAACCCTACCAGACCAGCATCAATTGCAGACCTGCCAAGTCTCACGCTTTTCGTGGGAGACTCACGCATTTACACCTGTTCTCCCGCACTCCCACGAGTTGTGTGTTATCTCACGCATTTCCCCAAAAGTGAAGCTCTCCAGAAAAATTGTTCCCCCCTATTTCACAAGCTGCATTTTCCAACCGCCATTGCTGACTATCGTCTGCTCAGGCAGCGTTCGCACCATTTGCGCTTTGATTCTGTATTCAGTGTTTTACCGCCAACTACAAAAAATTACACAGATAAGGGGTTAAAGGACCACAGTATTGCTTCCCAATCCTGTGTTACACCTACCCGCATTAAGGGAGACCTCTATTGACGACTTGGTAAACTACGCATGCTACTACGTGTATTGTAGTGTAATCATACATTCTCCAACACTGGGGCGAAAGGCTTAACTACAGTATTGGAGCGTGGTGCCGGTGGCGCTGGCTGTCGACAGAAAGTTGCAATACCGTGATGCTTTAAGGTGAATTGTGCAGAGTCCTGTATAGTCAGAATACCGTACATGAAACAGACAAAGAGTATTCCCACTCTGGAACACGGTATAATCTACTTGCATTTGACTTGCTTCTACCTCCGAGTAGCACAGTTCACCATTTCTTGCACAACCTTCTTGGTATCCTCCCTGTATTGTTTGCCACCACCAACACAATACAGGTAAAAATTAATGCAATAATTAAAAGCCCACCAGTCGAAGAGGAACCAGTCTGTTATGTTGTACCTCAAATTCCAGTACCAGTTACCCATATCATAAATCTCTGAAATCTGAGGAATGTCCATGACTATGTGGAAAATCCTATAAGGTAGTGATGTCACTACATACGCAACTGATACAAAAATTAACATTCGTGTAAGGAACCGTGTGTCTTTTTCTTGAGCTCCTCCTTTCTGTGGCATTTGTGACATTTTTGTCCTCTTATCAGCGGCTTTCCTTATGGTGATAATGATCATGATATTACAGAATGATATTATTGTGAATGGAAACAATGTTCCAAATGCGAACTGGGAACCAGAGGAAAGATATTCGATGTATTGATGTCCTGGAACACTGATAATGAGAACATTTCCACCTAAAAAAAGTATAGCATTGGAAGAAGTGTGCAATGAAAAAGGGTCAGGAGCTAAAAGTTACTGCTTTTGCCTTCGTTACGCTATGTCAGGTCGACTTTGCGATGGCACAAAACAGGCAGCGACTGTCGTTTCTGAATCTCTTTCCGTCTGTGCCATGATTATGCGTGGAGCAAATCAGTCGCCGATATGATGTGACATGACTGCAGTTTTGTTCTACCTAGGGATGATTGGCATGAGTTGCTGATCAAATGATCACGAATTGCAACATTCGCAGTCGACCTGACTCGAGCTACGATTCACTGAGTGCATGACGCCACCTGTTCCACGATGAGGGCCCACATTTTCATTTTTGCGACCTCGACCCATGATTTCTTACACCTACGATTATCATGCTGCTGCTGAAGTTTGGGAGGGGGCATACTGTCCTCGGAGGAGTTCGGCTTCCGGTTCATTTACCATGTAGTTGCAATAACTGCTCACCCAATCAGTGGCAGCCATATTGGAAGTTGGTCACCACCAAGGGCAACTCAACAAATACCTTGACAACCATAGCTAAAATGTGAAATCGATTGGGTATAGCGGTTGTCAAGTTATTGTGGCCACAGAATGAAAATCCCCAGTCTTATTCAAGTGTAGAAACACCACAGCAGCTATTCGTTAGTATGAGAAGGAAAAAAGGACCTTCGTTTGTCTTTGAAAAATGTACCTGTCACCGCATCCTTTGGAAGTCTCATGGTAAAGAAAACGTTTGCATTCAGAGTTACGATCATAAGAGCTGATACCGTGACAATCTTTCTTGCCCGAACTGTAGAGCACATGGTCAGTGCCAACATTGGAAATCTAACAGCAATAAGGCGATCTATAGACATTTCAGCTAGGAACCAACCGGACATCATCCCAAATGTGTAGACATTATACCATATGAATCTGGAAATGATGGAGGGTTGACATTACAGTCCCTGCAAATGTATTATAATCGAGTGTATGAAACTGAATTTTTTTGTCAAAAAACCCCAGCATCTTGGGTCACTATGGCAATGTAATACTGTCCATTTGGCAGTTTTAGAAGTAAGAATGTTGCCCTTACTATACAATATGTACCAATAGTACGATAAATTTTTTGTCTGAACCAGATTCAAAATCAACAAAAAATTAAAGTAGGCCCACCACACAACGATGCAGGCCTGGGAAAAATGATTTTTTACACACTGTGGTTTCCTTAGCGTGCATTGTTTGTCATGTAAGTGCATGGGAAAGCTGCATTTAATTTGCATGATGATGCTCTGCGTAGCGCCAAAAGGGTGAATGTCGTCCTGGGTACCCCTAAAGGGTACCCAGGTCCAACCTGGGTATCCCTAAATGGCACCCAGGTACGTACTGGGTACCCTTTAGGAACCTAAAGGACACCCAGTTTGAAATTCCCGCCTGGTGATGAGATACCTGGAATCCAGGTCGAATATGGTACGTGCGCTGTGGTGCCGATTGCCAAATCACCATTCTTCAATCGGTGGAATCTCAAAATTTGACTGATTATCCGTTAAATTTTTGAAAAGAAGTTTGACCTGATATTCAATTTTGATGTCAGTTTGTCTAAATTTCCCGTCATTGTCGACCTCAACATACATGTATTTGCTTTTAACTTTTGGACACAAAAATGTCATCTCTGTAGGACGGTATGCCGGCGAGATACTCTTTTAGACGCGAGTCTGGCACTCTGATCGCCATAATGTCATCTCCACGTGTTACGCTTGCGAGCATGACGAGCTGAACGTAAAAGTACCATCAACCTGGATTCCAGGTATCTCACCAGGCAGGAATTTCAAACTGGGTATCCTTTAGGTTCCTAAAGGGTACCCAGTACGCACCTGGGTGCCATTTAGGGATACCCAGGTTGGACCTGGGTACCCTTTAGGGGTACCCAGGACGACATTCACCCTTTTGGCCTCAGTAGCTAGTCTTTTCCCAATGGGACGAAGTTATCATTTCAAGAGTTAATGAGACAGCTGGTCAAAATCGTATCTATGAGCAACAATACCCTAAGTGTTATGAGTGAGTAAACTGAACATAAAGCCTAGTGTAGGCCTACATCGGCCTTGGGACTGGAAGCAACTGAACGCAACAGTCGCTGTCGATGTTCCGCACACATCGGTTGCGACAAGTCATTGCGGCAACAAGTGGCACAGTCCAGTCTTCAATCTAGAGTGTGCACATCGGACAGGCAATGGTAATGAATGCCACATAGAAATTGTCGATGTCTTCTGATTGGACCACTCGGGATTCCATCACGTGACCAGGTGTGCTCCACAAACGAGGAAATTCATTGCCAGTGCGTGTACATCGGAAGTGACTGAAGATGACTAGAAGCAACCGTTGGCAATGGGTAGAACATGAGCAACTGGCTGGAACAAGCGGCAACGGTCGGCAATGTCGTTGCCGGTGCACGTACATCGGCCTGTTTGAGCATCTGATCAGTTGCTGCTGGTTCCAGGTAGTCGCCAACCGTTGCGCGAAATGCCATTGCCAGTGTAACGTTTTTCAGTGAGGCCTGTGTGCCAGTGTGACATTACAATAGATTGACGGAATAAGCGGCGACTTGACAATGAGCAACACACAGAGAAACAGTGAGTCCATTTCTCAGTGTGTTCCAAACAATGAAAGCCACACAGAAAAACGACCACTGAAAAACGTTACACCTGTAGTTGCTTCCAGTCGCAAGGCCGCGATGTACGCTAGGCTTAAAGGAGCTGGACGTCCAAGTTGTAAACACGATATTCACTAGTCTCGGTCACCCAGCCACTCGGTCACCCAGCCGAATCTGAGGATCGAACGTTTGTGTCGCAGTACCTGCGGAACGAAACGGTTGGCTGCGCGAGACTACATATTCACTTCAGTACATATCACCGATAATAGGTGGCAGCACAGCGTGGATAGAGAACCAGTGAGTGGCTGAGTGAGTTGCATTGGACCGGGCACCAGTCTAACGATCACGGGGCGC
Source organism: Notospermus geniculatus (assembly GCA_002633025.1). Classification (NCBI taxonomy): domain Eukaryota; kingdom Metazoa; phylum Nemertea; class Pilidiophora; order Heteronemertea; family Lineidae; genus Notospermus; species Notospermus geniculatus. The sequence goes on along the minus strand of NMRB01000222.1, from coordinate 131,807 downwards.
TACTGGTGCTGCCACCTTCACGAAGGAATAAAACTAGTTTGCTGGCCACTGTTTGTAAACAAGCCAGTTTGTTTACAACTTGGACGTCGAGTTCCTTTAAGAAAAAGGATCTTTGTGGCACCATACTTACTGTAAGAGGAGTTCACGCCGTTTGATGAAAGCCCCGATCCCCCAGAGTGTTTCAGGCCAGGGAAATAACAAAGCTTGCTGCGTCAGCATTGCAGTGTCTGCAACTGCCATGAATGTCATGTAAATGCAAGTTGAGCGACCTCGGTTATGTTTTCGATTTGCAACAAAAATTGAGATTATATTTCCTGGAATTCCAATGGTTACTGGTAAAATCCACACATAATTTGCCAAGACTGTGTAAAAAATTTGAAGCCATGACACGAATTCGTGATCATCATCATCCTTCTGTTCCACAGTAGGGTCCGTCTTCAGGTGAAGTGTTGGCCCTTCCTGGGTCTTTGTGATGAGATCCATAGAATGTCGAGTGGAGGTTAGGCCTATGTACATTCAATTATCGGAATAAACAATGACCCTGGCAGTCCTCTAAGCCACTGCTTCTCCCTGCAGAAGATGCACATGATTTAGACATGTTTCTTTGTCCTTGTGCCTTTTGTTCTTCAATATGACTGTAGTGTGATACATACGTATATTATATTCTTCTGTTTCTCAATAAATAAAATATGAGAACGTATAATGCAAGTGGGTCCTTTGTAATCAAAGTAATGACCTAGATTTTGTGGCCATACACACCTGTATGCAATATGCAAGTTCAATCTTGGATGCGATGCAATTCCTATTTTGGCCAGTAGGGGGGGTTTGTGAAAAAATTCAAAGGGCTATATTTTGAGAACAGTTTGAGCTATCGCTTTGAAACTTTGTATGTTTGTAGGTTGTAGTGACTTGCTGACGAAATTTCGGTGAAATCTAATTCTTGACTTCGCCACCAGGAGGCCGAAGCCGAAAAACCCCAAACCTGCATTTTCTTCTGAAGTACGGTATGGAACTTCATCAAATTTTTATTATAGGTATATCTAACAAGGAGATCCAACATAATGCTCGAATTTTTTATTCAACCTACTTTTCAAAGTCACAGAAGACAAGTTTGGCATCCGGAATTCAGGGTTGGCATGTTCTGTATGATGTAAGCTATCGTATTGAAACATCGCACAAATGTATGCCTATGTCTCAAATATGGGATTCTGACATGGCTTATGCCAAGCGGGCACAGTGCCATTGCGGGCACTATTTTTTAACTGGGAACATGTTTTTGCTGATAAAGAATTTGCAGAATGATTTATTACCTCTCATGTCCTACATATAGTGTCCTGCATTGACAGTCAATGCCACTTATCATTGTCAATCACTCCATGATGACATTGGCCCCTATGGCTATAGATAATTTGTGCTGTCGGCTTTTTTTGATTGCACATACATTATATTATATGGGCCTAGTCAAGGTCCCATCCATTTTGACTTGATAATTGGTGTAGTATGCAGCTGGGATCACATTGTGAAGCATGTGTAGTAGTATCTGGTATATTGTAGTGTCAACAGGCAGATAGGCCTAAATAGCAAACAGTGCATCTATCGGCTTGAGTTGGTGATACATGTCATGCATGTAGGCCTATCAAAAATTCACAAGCGAGCCTTATAAACTTTTGGTGATATGATAAAACACAAGTGCGGATTACCTTCCTATTGGACTGTACAGTTTTTGTGGATAATCACGACTTATTTTCGGACATTACATTCGTGACTTAAACACTCGAAATGGGCTTGGGAGAAATTGTAAAAAACAGTAAGTATATAGGCTATACATAGCCTAGATTCGATGTTCGTTCATTCCTGAAGAGTGATGGCCTAAATTTCAGAGACACTTAATTTGGTGTTGATCATCTGAACTCCCTTAGGTGAAAACCCTTCACCTCTATTTGGGATGTCATCATTTCACGTGGAGAATCACAAATTAGGCAGTTTTGGTTGTTTTTGTATGCAGGGTGGCCCAAAAAAAATGCAACCGCAATTCTGGAATTGCATGGGCGCATATTTCAATGTGCGTTGCCCAGGGCGCCCGCTTTTTTCCCAAATCCTGGATCCACCCCTGTAAACCTCTATGATTGCAGGTAATAATGAATGCAAGTTTATTTCATTCCTTTGCCGACTTTGTGTATTCATCACACTCAGTGCAAGGAGTTGATTGGCAAGTCATGCAATGGGACATGCTGACTTTCCTCACAAAAATGACTCTACAATTAAAACAACTGAACTGAATCAGACAATCTTGGTCTCATTTTGCTTCTAAAAAGATTTTCATCCATCCATACCAATTATGTGGGTGCAAAGTTGAGTGAAAGTAAATGTACCGGTAACTGTCGCTCAAGAGTACAAAAGGTGGACTGTATTACAACTGTCGGACGACTCTTAATGCCAAAGGATTTGACCATTGTTCACGTTTACCACAGTGTACCAATCCATGTTACAATTCATCATTGGCCTAGACCAGTATGTGTCATCAGATCGTTGTCCTTACTGCCCCTGCCTCGGATATGGCCTGGCATTGTCGCACATGTCATACCAGCACAATGACATTACGCATAGGCCTACCTGCAGGAGGGAACATTTCCTGAATGGTACTAGTTTAATTTACCTCAGGCCTACAACTTGTTACATAAGCCTTTACCGCATGTCTGGTTTCATATCTTGTATTACATAATGATTACATCACCATTTCCTGCGACTGTCCGAGGTGGCCAACTGTTGTGAATAGGTAACAACTCTATTAGATGTGTTTATCTCATCTTTTTATTTATTCTTGAATTTAGATCATACTATCTATGCATGTCAGTATTGGTGTTTTTGCAGTATGTTTATCTGTTGAATAATAAGGTCAGGTGGCATAAAATTCCATGTAAATTATGTGTGGTAATACTGTCATTTACATACCTTCCACTGTTTGTTTTGAGTGCAGATGCATATTGGATGACTAACCATGGGCTTCACAATCACACCTGGTCAATGTATGGTAAATGATAATGCACCAATTTTTTGGACTTCATGAAAAATGTCTATTTCTATCGTATTAGAACCTGATAGTGCACATTAATGCACTATCAGATTCGTTTTTCAACTGCTGAGGCTGGGACTGCATGATACTATGTCGAAACAAAAATGGCCGCCATACCTTCATCACTTGAGAAGGTCAACGTGCTGTTGTAGTGTGACTAACGCTGAATGGGTCAATGTCATCCTGGGTATACCTTATGTTTACCCAGGATCATCCTGGGTAATTCTTTTCTTTACCCAGGACGACCCTGGGTAAACATAAGGATCCTTTAACTTTACCCAGCTTGGAGTTTCGCCGAATCGCACTGATCGTTCACCTGCGTCGATGCATATACGAAGTTGCCTAAAAGTCAAAGGTTACGTCGCCCGTCATGAGATACAAAACCTAACACATAGCCTACTGTCAGGCTTTAAAGCCTCACAGTATTGAATTTTACAATATTTTCAAAGTGTAGGAGACTGCAGGTAGAGGTCTCATAGCCTCGTGAAGGTCCCAAAATGCTTGCATGATATGTACATGTACTTCAAAAAATCAATGCTTAGTTTTCAGCAGTGTCCACATAGAGCATAGTACATTTTACACTACACTAACGTCGGAGGACGTAAGCACTTTCTGAATTTTCTTGGGGCAATATGTATGTGACATATATAGATCACTTAGTTAACAGAAATATCCCTGCCTGTATGACGCAAACTAGCCTAAAATTGATATAACATCCATGAAACATGAACCATCCATAAGAGCTATTGAAGTGATCATCCTTGATGACGTGCAATATCACACCTACAATATAGCAGGAAAGCGCAAGTATTACCTCTCAAATAGCTGATTATCATTGGTGCTGTAATGAATGGCATTGCATCAAAGGAAGCTTGGGAATATGATTGTGGTTACCAATCGGCTCTTCACTTCCCCCTTGCCATTATAGCTGCGCTTCAATTACATGTACATCTTTTATACCCGGTCTTATTAGTACCGGTGTCTATCCATGTATAAATGAGACGGGATATTTCACGGCTTGTGCTTCCGTTACAGGATTTCAGGTTTAGTAGGTTAGGCTACAGATGGTGATACATGTAGTGAACCATGTACCTATATTGTTCTGGTACTTTTGAGCATGTGCAATGTCACAAGTGATCTTTAGCCACCTGTTGCCGAACATAATACTACAAATAGGCCCGGACTTATTGGATCATTGTAATGAATGCAGGGTTCTGCCCACGCCGGGCGGCGGTGGGCGGCGCCGCCCATTACCATTTTCGTCCGCCCAGTACTCAACCCATATCATTAAAGTGCCGCCCAGCACAAAGAAATGCGCCAGAGCAAAAATAAATGTATTGAATCAGAATGTCGCATCAACGATCAAAAAGCCGACCGTCTGCGAGAATGTGCTAACAAGAAGTTTTCAACCATCACAACATACAAAGAGTGAACTGAGTTTTGCTGATGTGCTTCAGACTCTTTAGTGGTCAAAAGCATTCCAGCCTCTTCTAATATGTTGAAATAGCCACTCGGATGCTAGGGAATCGCGTCTTAGGGAGTCTGGAAACCAAAATATTCTGGGGAGGGCCCCCAGACCCCCCTTTCTTTTTCTCGTGCCATGGCAGTGGGCGACACTGCTGGGCATCACCCTGCCAGGCAGCCCCCCCCCGCCCTCGCCCTCAGCATGCGGTGGCCCCACGGTCAACAACCCGGCACTCGCCAAATCCTGGGCAGAACCCTGTGAATGGCTTTGCATCAAAGGAAGCTTGGGATTCGAATATGATTGTAATTAACAATCAGCTCTTCACTTCCTCCTTGCCATTATAGCTGTGCTTCCGTACAGCTTTTATACCCGGTCTTGTACCGGTATCTATCCGTGTATAAATAAGACCGGATATTTCACGGCTTGTGCTTCCGTTACAGGATTTCAGGTTTAGTAGGTTAGGCTACAGATGGCAATACGTGGAGTGAACCGCGTATATTGTTCTGGTACTTTTGAGCATGCGCAATGTCGCAAGTGATCTTAAGCCACCTGTCGCCGACCATAATACTACAAATAGACCCGGACTTATTGCCATTCCACTAGAGAAAACACCAGTGTTGATCCAGTTCTAAATCAGATTTGGGGTATACTCGGCTATGCTATCCAAGTTTAATAGATCCGGGCTTATTTTAAAACACGGACATCCTGTAATGGAAGCAGAACCAGACACATACCGGCTTTTTCTGTATGGAAGCGCAACTATAAAGATGGTTCGATCAGTGGGCCTCATCAAGTGGGAAGTATCTGTGGCTTCCACTATATTTTTATGCACGGCCAGAACTACAACACTTCTATCACCACTCAGTGAATCAATACAGGAAATGTAGAAACCATGGCAGTGAACATGCTTTTATACGCACTCAGGTTTATCAGAAGT
>NMRB01000222.1:80717-94038 GCA_002633025.1 Notospermus geniculatus | reverse complement strand
AGTCATGTGATAAACATTCAAAATGGCTGTGCACCTAGACTGGTTCCCGGTCCCAACATCGGAGCCAGTTGGGACTACGAACCAGTCTAATGTGCACCACAAACGAGGAAATTCATTGCCAGAGCGCGCACATCGACTGCGACTGAATGCAACTAGATGCAATGGTCGGCAACGAGTAGAACATGTGCAACTGATTGCAACTACCTGCAACGGTCGGCAATAGCGTTGCCGGGCCGCTCAGATCGACCTGTTTGTGCAACTGATCAGTTGCAACTGTTTTCAGCCAGTCGCAACCATTGCCGGCAACGGCATTGCAGGTAGTTGCATCCAGTCGCAAGGTCGATCTGCGCCAGGCTTTACATGTAAGCTGAAAGAGATCCAAGCAGTTCCACGATTTGTGGCACTCGGTCTCGTAAACACCAAAAACACAAGTCCCGTGGGAATACTCATTGCATGTATCAGGTATATTTCTGCTGTTTTATTAACCATTATTGTTTTTTTGCCAGAACCTAGATGTACACTAGTACAAACATCAGTATGCACAAGGTTTAAGTTTGTGAACATTGTAATTTGTATCTCATATTCGATAATCACTAAATGTTTTGGGTAGTCATGCATTGTATCAGTAATATAATAACGATAATGAGGGTGTCGTATTTGATATTGTACCGTTTAACCTGAATTATTAGAAGTGCTTTAATTTTTCCATCGAATATGGGAATCATTCAGTATTCAAGTAGGCCTATGATGCTGCACTTCCCATATTTCAAACAACGACATACAGTACGTTGCACAATTGACCTCCCTTCCGCGCCGTGCACCACCCGCGTACCAGATGCAGCGTCATTCTCGTACCATCCTCGTATCTTCCGAGGACGTGGCGCGGCATCATGGAAGGCATGCAGTGAAGACATAACGTCATTCACCCGACGTCACGCAACAGAGACGCGTGACGTACCCGTACCATCCGCGATGAACTGAAGGTTACCTTCCGCGCCACGTCCTAGGAAGGTACGCGGATAAAGGGAGGTCAATTGTGCAACGTACTGTACATGTAACACAATCGAGAAAATCGCAAATGTATGCTCCCAGACCTGCCAAGTCGATCAGCAGTCTCAACTCTGAAGTTAGTTATCAATGAGTTCACGAGATGTCTCTCTTGGCACTGATCAGAGAATTGAAGAACTTGTGAATATGCGACTGGTCAGATGGCGTATGTCTTTGAGGTTGGTGGACATGATGGGTGAGGGGTGTGCTTGAACTGGGCTGTAGGTGGTGGAAGTTGTGCTTGCAATGGTCATCAGTGCAAATGGAAAGGTCTGCCTCGCAGGACATACATTACCAAATGATAAAAAATTACCTTCTCATTCTGCTGGAATGCCCTGTGCAAACTTTAAGTGCATACATATAATGTTCTGGCCTGGTGAAATAAATTGGTTCGACTATTGATTGGTGCCCACATTTTAATCAGGGTATTGATTATTTAACGCATCAAACGGCAGGATGATGTTTCTCACCTCATGGGGCCACTTTTGCTGATGTAGAAAATATATGAACTTAAAAGCTGACCCACTGTGTGGAGTGGACACAACTGTATATTCACGCAGCTCGGTGTCGGCCTGGGAAGCTTGCTTGTGTATGCACCAACATCACCTCTAGACAAATCCTATCTAACGATTGAATTCAATCTGTGCATATCTCGTCCTCCTAGCAGAATGAGCCCCTTTTCGGAAACATGTCATGCACTCATTTGACATCATGTGGCATTTTCGCAATTCCGTCTTTGCATCTCGACATTGATTTCAACACATGTGCTGGAGAGCTTTGAAGACAAAACTGAATGTGTTGAACACCAGGAATTTGTATCCAAGCACTAACTGCAGTCAACTCTGTTAGTGGTAATCTGTAACTTTAAGCGTGGCGCACACCTGAGACCAAAATTGTGCGACCATCAACGAGACTGGCAACCATGACATCGCAGGAAACCATAGTGTGCAAGGTCGCTTGCCGACCACACTTGTGACCATTTCAGTAACCATCCGCAACGACAGACGATCTCCAGAAGCAACTGAAGTCGCCGTCGTGTTGGAATCGTTTGCAAACGAAAGTTTCATCGTCTTTTATCGGTTGACTGGTTGCAAAGTCAGTCGACCTTTGCGACCAGAAATTAAACATGTTGAATTTTTGGTCTCTTGATGCGATCAAAATTCGTTGGTCTCCGTTGGCCATTGAAACCGGTCATTCAGATCATCCAGTGCAACAATATCCCACAAATAATTTAACGACCACTCAAGCGCTCAGATATGAGACGAGATTCGATTAATCAGGGGTGACCACAGTGGTCACTTGGTGCAGTGATGTGCCGCAGATGAGGCGACAAATCCTGCAAATCTTCCGTCGCTCTAGCAGTCGGATAAGGGCAGTCTCCTTAAAAATCGCAAAAAAATTGCAGGTGTGCGCCATAAAATGCTATGTCAGGTCACACCTACGATTGCCTGCTCTGTGACGGAATAGTTGCGCATCAAGTGAAAATACCATGATCGTGCCGCAAAAGTGTGTGCACTCATCTAGAACAGGCAGTATCTGCATGCAGAGAATTGTAACTGGAGCCAGGATCATGATTGTGACACTCAGAAGTTGAACATGTTCAACAGTCTTGCGATTCGTGGTATTTTTGATTGGACGGTGATGCTGACCGTCACAGGTACGCTGCAACTGTCATGTATGCCACACCATCGGCGACTGCATATTTTTTCCGCTCGGTTGTGGTAGATGCAAAGTGATCAGGAAAGGTCAGTTGCTGGCTGTTCTGTGCTGTCGCATGTCAACCAGACATCAGCTGAGGCCAATACGGGATCCACTGTCATGTTTTCGTTGCGGTCTACTTGCAATTGGGTTGCGGTGATCGCAACTCCACAGCAGACGTGCCTCTGGCAACCGGAGGTATGCCAGTGATGCATGCCAACCAGCTTGCGTTGGCCGGGGTCGCAAGTATAGGGAACTTGATCCACCATTGCAATATACGCATGCTCCATACCAGAAGAAAAATGGACACAATCTTTTCCTTTGGCCACTCATCTTCAGCAAAAGCCACACTAGCATTGGTTTCCCCCGTGCCGTACTGTGCGCCATATGTAATGAAGTCACGTAAAGAATTAATGCTTGGTCATTTTACAAGCAAGAATAAATGTTATGCATAAAAAATACATGCACAGTAGTAATTGCATGGTGAAATGGAGGTGTCAGTCAGTTGACCAATAGGAGTCACTACGGTCCAATTGCCTAGCATGCAGACCCATTTTTAGCTCACCGGGGTGAGCTATTAGATTGTGGTGCAGCGTCTGGTGTTCGTCATCGTAGTCTGTTAGCAGGGCACATTTTGTAACCACTGGAGCTATTGAGCTGAAACTTCGTACATATATACCCCTGGGTCAGATGATCTACGACACTAAGTTTTGGTCCGATTCGATTCTTGGCTTGGCCACTAGGTGGCCAAAACAGAAAGCACAAATAACTCATTCCTGAAAAAAATAACGAAATGGATCATCTTCAAATTTTTCTCAGCTACCGATAATAAGGATACACAATGTACTGGTATCTGACGGATTTTTGACTTGACCTACTTTTCAAGGTCACAGAGGTCAAAGTTCAAAATTTTGCCCTATTCATGTGGCAAAGAAATGTGCCAGTGCATAGGACACTGGCAGACCCTATGGAGGGGAGAAATGGTACATATATTCATGTCTTATTGGGAGGTGGCACACTCTACATTTAAAACCAGGTAAAAAATACTTTTCGGATGTCAGGATGCATTCCCCCCTCGCGTTGGATTCACCTTATGCCTGTGAAACTGTGTATTTCCTGAACTTACAAGCTACAGTTACACCTGTTGAAAATACCCGTGTTTTTCCAGACCCGTGTCAAACCCATCTGTACGAAAAGCCCAGTGAGGGGTCACACTACTACATTGTAGTTAAGTAGCCCGGCGACAGGTGCGCTGCATACACTGACTTTGGTCATTTCTATATTGGCACACATTGTTGGAGGTGCAAAAACGTGGTCACTTAATGGCTGCGCCATCTGTAGCCGTACTAAGATCTAACGAAAACATGGGGATTTGAAAAAGCACGGCGAGCTTGCTGGTATTTCAAAAGCCCCTGTTTTTCAGACACGGGTTTCTCCGAAAAAAACGGAGATTTGATGTAGTGTAACCACGGCTATAGAATACTGACAATGAACATTTTATGCTGGGACCATGCATTCCGGCAGTTCATGTACGGTATGTCAATTTCACACCTGCCACTTAACAACGTATTAAATATTCACCAACAGTGACGGTATAATGATACATACTGTGCGTACTTTCTGCAAGTTGATTGAAACCTTAATCAACATAGTACAATGTTGTTACTTGGTGATTCATGTTCGTTTTCCCGTGGCTAGAATACCTACATAATCGTGGTCATAATGACAGCGATATTGCTGTTTCAAGCGACATATGTGGACTTGAGCTGTGCTAATGGCTAAATTGATCCGAACAATCGTCGGGATAGACTCTCCAGATCGGCTATGTACACACTATGCGAAAGTAGCGGGTGGGGAACGGATGCACGCTGGCTCACTTCTGTCATGTCCGTAACCGTCCACTGTTACGCACTGCAGTACCATGCAATTTCGCTCATTACAAACCATTAACCTACTTTGTAATGATTGTCAACAAACTTAGTTCTCGGATTTACCATGCATTCACTGTTGGAGGAATTTCGCATCAAAGGATTTAATCTAGGATCTTTTAGGATTTCCAGGATCTGACCTGGCCTGTTCATTTGCCTGTCTTTAGCCATTGTCCAAGGAGGATTTGTGTAGGCCTGTTAGTCGGGACAGTGGATTGAGGTTACCTTTTATATGTCAGTATTCAACCGTGTCATACATTTATAATTCGATGACATACTATGAGAGGATAGTCATTGAATTCTTCCTACTGTGTAAGGAATGTTGACTTACTTCTTCGGATAGCATTTTTTCCTGCGTTATTCTTGCCGTACGTGTTTCCGTGCTTTTAGTTCCTGCAAGAAGTCACCTCAGTTAAGTTAGTGTTATAGTTAATTTGATTCAAAATCAATCAGCCACTTCTGTTGTGTGGTATTTGGCTGTGCTGCCGTTCTGAAGTATGTTACACTTGTGCTTTTCTACGGAACACACTTGTGGATATAAGTTTGAAATAGTGCTTAAATCAATTGAAAATTTATTGTGTTCAGGTGGACCTGGGATCAGTATCATAAACTAAAAGATAGGGTAAATTTTCTCAAAGGGCACGGCAGGATTAATGGCGGTTTACGGACGACATCAGACGGTTGAGCCAGCGCTGGGATGGAAAAGTGTCTTATTCTGCTGTTTAGGTAGTCAAAATCAGAAAAAAGAAAATGGTGCTGTGGATACTAAAGTTAATGGCAAGGATGTGAAAGGAAAGGATAAGGATGGGAAAGGTAACATGTTTTATAAAAAAAATTTCACCATTGGATGTTTTTTGGCTTTGTCAACTATCAGTATGGATGATTCAGAACTTATGGGGATCACGTGTAGGTCATTGTAGTTATATATGTGATGCTGCGGTCTAGGAAAACCCGGTGGATGTGGCTGTCGAATGATCAACAAGGGCTGTCAGATTGCCTGTGCATTGATCTACTAGGCCTAAAGCTACTGTTTACCTGTTACGTAGTACATGTCAGCTATTGAAATGTGTGGGTTCAGCAACGCCATTAACATGCACTTTCCTCAAATGCGACATCCGCCGGGTTTTCCTAGACCACCACGCATATTTCTTGGATACATTCCAGGGCATCTCCACTTTCCTCATTTCATTATTTTGTTGAGACCCAAGGAAGTTATGCTGGAGATTCCCCAGTTTGTCTGACAGTTGTATGAGACAGTGGATATAAATCTCCAGAAACTTCTTGCGTGTTGATCTTTGCGTCATGTTTGGTGGCACAATTCCAAAGGCCTAGACAAGACTTGTTGGTCTGATTTGTACACTTATCACATGTTGCATTGCCTGTGTGGGACTGGTATACCTACTGGTGTGGGTATTCTGTTCCAGATAGACTGCGAGTGTAATCTAATTGTGGCTCCTAATCATTGTCAATTTGATCATAAAATAATGTGAAAAATATAATTATGGCTTGGAAATATATTTTTACGCGCACCCCTTCAATAATAATTTACGTAAATTATAGAGACAAAATGGGTTGAGGGGATGACAACCCATGCCCGGGATAATTAATATTCCGATGCTCTACTCCGTTTGTTCCGAACATGTGGAGTCCTACATGCATGAGGACAACATGCAATCAATTGAATATTTTCCATATGAACACAATGGAACTTGCTGTAGTGCTTTCTCAATAAACAGACTTTTCACACATGGTGTAGGCTATGGCGCACTCGAACTGAGGCAATTATAAACCATACTGACAATAGGTTTGTCAGTTGCAGCTGAATTTGAATCATCCAATTAAATGAAGTTGGCAGTTTTGGTGATATTTCTATGCAGTGGAAGTGTCATATATAACATATGAACAATACCACAAAGAAAGGTCTAAACTGGAATGATGTTTCCCTCACTTGTCGTTTGTTCTTCTGGTACAAGGCCTATTCACCCAGGTAAACACATGGCTCATGGGCCATTTCATTTATTGAAATAGGACTCCCTTCTGCTTTTGGTTTTATTTTGCCTCAGGCTGTACAAGTTGTGCAGTGAATTCATTGCCTGTCATCTTTGAGGTTAAAGGTCATAGATTCCTGCTTACCCATGCCTTATGTGGTGAAGGCGGCAACTCCCTTTGACAGCAACAATTTTCTGCAGCTGCCAGTTTCCCTCTCCACCCCAGTATTGTATGATCGATAATGCTGACTGGGATGCCATATTTGGCCCCAAGCTTTCCATTCTGTCTCCTGGTTGCAGACTTTTCCCAGAATCCATATTTTAAGATGATTGAAGTAATGGTGATTAAATGTATTAGGGCAAGCAAAAAAAATCTTTAGTTTATCGTCCTCCGCCCGCGCCAATTTTCAGCCCCGTGCAAAATTTATTTTTATTTTTTATCAGTGTGAATTTCGCGCCGTGCCGCGTATCACAACGCCACCAAGCGGTAGATCTGTAAACAACAGTTTCCAAAGCATGCTCTTCATGCATTTTCAGCGTTTTCAATAACCATACAAAATGTAAGCGAACTATGAACCTTTTTGGTGACATAACATGTTCAGGAAGAGCTGATTTTGCAATTTCTTCATACCAAAGTAAAATAAAAAATAAAAATAAAAAGTGCCCCCCTTGCCTATTTTCAAGAACCACTCGGACGATAAACTAAAAATTTTTTTTGCTTGCCCTTACTAATTCAAGATATTGGGAAGTAGGATTAGGAATGAACTTGTAGTAAAATGTGGCCCCTCCAGGAAAAACAGGTGGTTGTTGCAACCAGGGGGCGGATCCAGGATTCTGGTAAAGGGGGAGGCACAGAAGACCGGTGAAGGCGACTGCCAAAGTCGCGAAGCCACGCCGGGCTCTCCCCCAGAAAATTTTGAAATCTCAAGGCCGTTGGTGCGATTTCCCAGCATCCGAGGGACAAATTACAAGGCAATTTTGTCACACACTGAAAAAGGGCAATTTTTCCTACGTTGGTCACTGAAAAATTGGGGGGGGGGGGCACAGGCCAGGTGTGCCCCGGATCCGGGCCTGGCAATAGCAGAAAGGGTTAGAATGGCTTTACATGTATGTCACAAGCTGAAATGAACGTCTGGGGTTTGGTTGACAGCAATGATAATAGTTGAAAAAACTGTCAAAACCAATGATGATCTCTTGCAACAAGCATCTGCTTTTGCCGGAATGTGTCACAATGCTTCATGTAACTTTCCTCCGGCAATGTCAGCTGAGATTTGATTCCATGACAGACCCAGCATGGTGCGACTTACTATGACTTACATGTAGGTTCATCATTCTTTCATCGACACAAATTGCTGTCCTTGTCCAAATATGAATTGGAAGAATTCCCCTATATACATCAGCAACCCTTATCCCTGAGGGGTCTCGCACTCGGCAATGCCTTTGCATATTAGATGTACACACCCTTGCAACTCGGTGGAACTGAGATTTTGCCTGTCGCCGCGAGTTGTACCTGTATATTCAACTCTCTGGCGACTAGTTGTACCCAGTTTCGTTCAGTCGCTGGGATGTACGTGGGCTTGCGACTGATCAGTGCCAGTTTTCTGAACAAAACCAAGTCTCATCGATTCCGAACACCCCGGATATTACCCGAGATGCTGCCAGTCGCAAGTGCGATGTACGCAGTCAGTACATGACGACTGATTGGATCCTCCTAGTTTTACTGAGATGTGTGTGATGTGCGCGCAGCGCGTACATAATACCCCCATCACACTGAGCTAGTTCTCAGTACGTTCTTGAAAATTTTGCCGAACGGGCTCAAACTGTGTGCGAACGGAGTGGACGTAGTGGCAACGTTTTACAGTCGTTTTACGAACTTCGTGGATGGGAAGGGTGCTCCAGTACATCGAAGCATTATTTGGCCAAGGGTACACGTTCTAGCCCGTTTTACGATTTTTTTAGGACGGGGCAGGACGTTTTGTGAACTACTTCAGTGTGATGGGGGTATAAGCGACTGATCAGATCGGTGGCTTCCAGTCGCAAGTGCGATGTACGGCTGGCTAGTGTTCCTGACATTCAGACGGAGACCAACATAACCGGTGGACAGAGATAGTCACATCCCTATTTACTGAACAGTTTCAGGATGGCTGCATCCATCTGTTTTTCATCCCAGGAGGAAAATGCTCCAGTTCATCCTTTTAAATGGATAGGAAAGAGATCGGGCTGATCTGCTGGTGCATTTCAAAAATCGCTCAGCCAACTCCCATACCAATCAAACCATCCGTCCGTTTCATTGATCTGAATGCATCAGGTGGTTACCAAAATCTTTTACATTACTGTAAACCCCCACATTTTGAAGGACATCATTATGGATCCAGGATCATGGAGAAATAAGGTGGCAAGGAGTTCCTACGAAGATGCCGTATGCTAGGTCGGACTTCAGCCACACTTTCATTTGACTTTTCTCAAAGCTTCAAGCAAAGAGCAAGTTTAATTTCAGCTACAGTACGTTGCACAATTGACCTCCCTTCCACGCCGCGCACCATCCGCGGTGTCATGCGCGTAGCATCCTCGTATCTTCCGAGGACGTGGCGCGGCGTCATGGAAGCCACGCAGTGACGACGTAACGTCATTCACTCGACGTCACACAACAGAGGCCCGTGACGCACCTGTACACTTACACGATGAACTGAAGTATACCTTCCGCGTCACGTTCTCCAGAGATGCCAACCCTACGGATTTGCCCGTATTTTCTACGCATATTTGCCCCTCTTATGTTAGTACGCCCGTAGTCGCTTTTCCTACGCCCAAAATGAAAAAGACTGATGCTCAAAAACAATCGTTCAAATTTACCACGAGCGCCAGCAGTAGTGGAGCGGCATTGACGAGAACCAGTCTAATATAATGACGAACATTGCCGAAGCAAAACGGATCTCAAGCCGAACTGTGAGTCTCGCGCATGCACTGCACTTCAAGCAGTGTGTTCCACTACAGCATGTGAACATATAAAATCAGTTTTGAGCACGACTGCATATATGGTAAGTGGCGTTTCTTAAGTGGATTATGGATGTTCATCTTGTATCATCGGACTTTTTCACTTCTGTGCGACCCGAAGTGGGTGTGGACAAGGGACTACTGACAACCACCATCAAATTATGGATAAACTGAAGATTTTGGGAAAAAATTACTGACAGGGGTAATTTTGAGGTTGGCATCTCTGTGTTCTCGGAAGGTACACGGATAAAGGGAGGTCAATTGTGCAACGTACTGTATACGTTAGGCTAAAGTCCAACCCAAAAGCATACGGCCCTAAACCTGTTGATCTATCTGCCAGTGTTTCCTTATTAACAATAAGGGGAAACACTGGAGAATAGAAATACTGGCAGATGTTACACCAGCATGCAGACTTCCATGCAAATCAAGTGAAATTGTGTTCAGCTAGATGTAAACACTACTGTTTAGTGTGAAATACACTGGTCTATGTGTATTAATTCTGCATTCTGTGATCCCGCTTAGCTCTATGGTAATATGACCAAAATCTAATGGGTGCAACATCTGTTGCTGGTCGGAATGTGAATAAATCAATTTCAAGGTTTGGCGACTGCATGTGCTTGCACCTGATGCCAGTGGTGGTCGAGTTTTGAAACTTGCTGAACAAAGTTGCTGTCGCAATAATCAGCAAATTCATCACAGACTGACATCAAAGAGACCTGTCACGAAAAACATTATATTACATTGGCCAATGGAAACAATGTCACCTCTTAAGCCTGCCGCACACTGGAGCTATCTGCTGAGCAAGAAGTCATTCGAGACCGTTTGCTCAGCTGATGGCTTGCGTGTGCGTGTTTTCAGTGAGTTTTCTGCCTCGCGAGGCAGAGTAGTAGTGTTTGTGTGATTGTGTTTGAAAAGTTAAAAAAGTTAAAGTTTGGGTTTGTAGTCTGATATCAACAACGGTAGAGGTGTCATCCGACTTCACACTTTAACCCCAGTCTATCCTGAAACCTTTCAGTAGAACTCAGATGAGCTGCTCATTCAACGCTGCAATAATCTGAGCATTTCTGACCGGTACCCCTTTATACACCTGGGTGGAGAGAGGCCAGTAATGCAAAGAGGCCTGCCCAAAGTCTCACGCCAGCAGCGGGATTTGAACCCGGGATCCTCTGACCGCTACCACTACCCCACCGTGACTTTGACTGATGTGGTTGATTTGGAAGAACCGGTACTATATATTTTTGGATGGCCCATGACATACTTAATCAAACATATCGAATTCAATTGATTATCAACAGTGGTTACAAACAAAATGCAGTTTCTCTCCACTGCCTTGCCCTTGTCATCACCTGAGACTTCTGCATTTACAAACCCATCATATCATTTTACCCATGTAATACTCCAGTTTCCCCGTGTTTTAGTAACATTATCCCACCATCAAGGATAGTTGTTTAGTATTGGCTATTATACCATTTTGCTGATTACCCGCAGGCATTGTGGTAATGTGTCATGTCATCATGGATGTTTACCCATCCTTGATGATTTGCCGTCATGATATAATATAACCTGTAATTGCTACGAATAGTGCTGCAAACCACAAAAATTTCCTTGTCTCATTCCTGTCTGATGGTTTTGGCAGTTCACCAATACAACAGGTGCCAGGGTCGAGGACAGCTGCGGCAATATGTGAGCGAAGTCATGATCACCAGCCATGATTTGTTGTAAAATATGAAGCCAAGGTGTTTTCGGATAGATATGAAACGACTGCAGGCTAATTTCATTAAGCCAGGTATAGATCGCACTTGCGACTGGAAGCAACTGATGTGATCAGTCGCTGGTGATGTATCGCAAATTCCGCAACTCAGTAAAACTAGGAAGATCCAGTCAGTCGTCATGTCCTGACCACGTGCGACTGGCAGCAATTCAGGTATCATCCGTGGCGTTGAGACTGGACAAGACTTAGTTTCGTTTAGAAAACTGGCACTGATCAGTCGCAAGCAAATGTACATCGCAGCGACTGAACGAGACTGGGTACAACTAGTCGCTAGAAAGTCGAATATGCGTAGCTTGCTGCGACCGGCGAAATCTCAGTTCCAGCGACCGTTTCTGGCGACAGGTAGTCAGTCGCCTCCAGTTCCAGCTAGATCCCCTCAGTCGCCAGTAGCTCAGTGGCGACTGGTTGTCTCCAGTCGCAAGTGTGATCTACGCTAGGCTTAAAACCAAGAGGATTTCAGAGAGATGAATTAAAAACCACTGTCATGACTGTTAATTTCACCACAGTGAAATGCATTGGGTTCAATTTCTAGAGGCAGAATTTACAGTTAAGCCAGATTCATACTTCTGACACCATGGGGCCGTATGCACCAAATGAAGATTATCTTGAACTCAGGTTGAGCCACAACTTTTCAATATTGTTCAGGTTTGCCAGGGCATGATATGACAATGGAAAAGTTGTGGCTCAACCTGTCAGTTCAAGATAATCTTCGCTTGGTGCAACGGCCCCATGTGATCAAATTTGCATGACACTGTGCATTCGACGCTGAACCTCGATTGATGTTATTGTCGGCACCCAGCTGTAGGGCTATAAATGTCTCATGATAATTCTGCCACATCAAAATGCAGACTGTATGGACACTGTGATGATGATATCGGCATCAAAATTTGATTGCGCGTCGGATGCCGACGGAGGCTTTAGGCTTGACATAAGACAGACTAGACGTCTTCATTGTAGTAGACTGAGGCGCTCCGTCTCTAAAACGCATGCACGAACTGCCCCAGCATTACAGAAACTGAGAGCAACATTGCCAACTTTGTTACGAGGATACTGACCCAGCTGGTAATGCTGATTGGTCAATTCCAAATCCAGATGTTACAGCCATGCTGATTGGCCATATTATCTTGGACGGGGGTCACATGATTGCAAAATGGTGGTGCTCTATTGCAAGGTCACGTGACTGACGCCACCGTGCGTAACGCAGCATCACACAAGTTTTAGATGTTGCAGCCAGAACCTCGTTGTGGAGATCAAAGGTCTGGCTGCGCGAGACTATCATTGTAGGCAAAGACTTGTGAGAAAAAACTCAGGCCATATGTCAGATGTTTTTTGCCTTGATTAGCAGTGAGTTGGAAGGAAGGATTCTAACAGGGATAGTTACTTACTTTAAGTGCTGAACATTGATTTGTGTGAGAGGGGCAGCCCGCGGGTTGCACCGAACATAGCAAGTTGGATCTATTTAGCTTGGAGCAGTGCTTATTTTATGTTGCAGAGATGTGATAGCCCCTAAAGGCATGTGGCGCAGATTGGAAAAAGTGGTGACCTTCGTAACGTTTTTGTGGTATTTCCGAGTGGCTTCAGGGAAAAGGGTGCGCCGGGTGGCCCAGTTTGATCAGGACCAATCACTTCTGAGGTTATTGATTTGATCTCCATCATAACTGGTCAGAGAACAGAAAAATTAGTCTTTGAAATCAAGTTTTCTACAAGAAGCCTACTGCGGAACTCCAGCAAGCAGGCCCGTAGCTAGCATAGGGACAAGGGGGCAAATGCCCCCAAAGGCAAATTGTGGAAAAAAAATTTCAGCAAAATCAAATGGGATAAAAGATCATTATTGTTCCTGTCTCTGAGTGCAAGAACTTGACTTCAAATCACATCTCAGAACTTCTAATTCCCCCCCC
>NMRB01000222.1:49012-72480 GCA_002633025.1 Notospermus geniculatus | reverse complement strand
CCCCCCCCCCCCCCCCCCAAATTTGCAACTGCCAATTTTACACCAGTTTCTGATAGGTTGAAAACATAAATCATTGGGGTATTCAAAGGAATATGGCTGAATTTCATGCAGTTGGGTCTGCTTGACTTTCTGTGTCCATTCTGTTCTGTAGATACTGCAGTGAATAGATCGTGCCTGCTCTGACTGAACCCCAACAAGACAAAAAGATGCTCATCTCATCCAGATTTTCAAAGTCTTGCCAGAGCAATACGTTTTCTTTTGCCAGCTTCAGAGATGTGGCTAAATGAAGAAATAATGCCAATAAAAGAAGTATAAAAGAAGTATAAACTGGGGGCATATATCACAAGTTAGTGCTGTTTGTCTCCTCACTGTGCAATGAAGATGCCTCTGGGTTGATGAATGGCTAAATGATTCCTCTCTGGGGCTAGAATGAATGGTTTGAGAGGTAAATAAATCCTTTGCAAGGCAGGCGCCCACATTGCCCTGTTGCTTTAAAAAATATGACAGTTATCATAGGTCAATGTGGCCTGTATACACACTTTTCATTTCTCCAGTAACTGTCCTCCCATTTGACTGGATTAAGGGACGTTTGAGGAAGACAGACGACAGGGTGCCAGGGCCCTGGGAAGAACAGGATTCTGCTTGGCCAAATATGGGGTGGATCCGGGGTTTTGGATGGGAGGGGGGAGCAACTACATGTAGTCCAAAATGCATAAAGAGGTGGCGCCACTCTGAAAACATTCAAAATCATGTTAAAAAAACAACTTCTGCATGTAAGCGAGTGCACACGACTTGCACCCCCTTCCACCTTTGCCAGTCACTGAAATTTTCTCTCCACAGGTTGATGACAGCTGTGTTTTCTCTTGGGCTCCTGAATCATCCTTCTCAATAACAGGCAGTGGGCGGCGATTTTGCCACCTATAACAGTATCTACCGCCGCCTACAAAAAAATTTCAAAAAATATTTAAAAAAGTGGAAAGAGCGCGAGGCACTAAAAAGTACTCATTGTCGCCTAATTACGCACTCCAATGATGTGGAACACTTGGCCTAATCGTCGCACCATCTCTACGGCGCAGATTGAACAATGTCCCAACAATATTGACTAATTGTCGCGCCATCTCTAATCTGTAGATCGAACTAAACGTACCTCTTCTCATTGACTACACATTTCATAACATCGTTCAGCGATGGTTCTGCTATCTTCGAAAAAAACTCAGCCTCCTAATCTGAGGCAATAGCCTCCTACTCAAAAAGTTACTGAGAAGGCATAATACAGTACAGGTCACAATTGACATCACTAGGGCTTCGCGTAAGTTACTCGTAAGTTACCCGTAACTTACACGTAACTCATGGCTTTGGTTTCGCGTAACTCACCACATAACTCGCCAAAATTGCATAACTCGCCGCGTAAATCACTGCGTAGCTAGCGAAATTCGCGTAACTCACCTTCTAAGTTACGCGTAACATAGCTCGTGAGTTGTTGCATAAGTTACGAGTGACTTATGCATAACTTACGCGAATTTAGGGATGTCAATTGTGACCTGTACTGTATGGCCTTTCACAGAAGTTTCCGCTGTGCTATTTTATGAACGATAGATCACTCATGTCGTTTCGGTGAGGTGTGCTAGTGGCCATATTTCTCTGGTTGCTGTGGAAATGCCAGGCCATGGTAAAGTCACACACCCACTGCATTTGCATTTCGTCTGGGAAGAGAAGACATTTTCAATGTAGTCCTGAGGTTTCCAAGGCAATGGTGCTAGATTTCTGCCGGCAAAACTGACCAGCACCATCCAGGGATGTTATAACTTGGCCTGCCTTATCATAAGTTGTTATCCCTGGTTCCTTTGGCAACATTTTCAAAGGTTTTGAGTTCATGATAATTTTTTTTCTGATTCCACTAATCACGTTTTTCGTGAGAAAGAAGTCATGTCAAGACCAATATTGTGTACTTTGTCTCTCTCCATCATGACATCTGCTAAATTGAAAATTTCTAATAATAAGTAAAATGATTAATTATTTGTGCTTTTTGAGACAAGGGTTTTTCCGAACCAGAAAAACACGGCGTTTACATGGTGAGCGGTTATAATGTGATTGGTAATAATTAGTTCCATAATCCGATGAAAGGGGCACTGCATTTAGGCAACTCTACGTAATCAAGTGGCTACTGGAGGCGTGAAATAGCCTATACGCATGCGCATGACTCATCGATTTGCAACACCATCTGTCGGGGTGCTTGGAACTACAAATAGACACGGGGATTTTGCGGTTACACTACATGTACATAAAATACCCGTGTCTAAAATAGCCCCGGTGTAGCCCCTTCCAGCTCGATGGGGCTAATAAGCACTGGGATTTCAGACACGGATCTATTTAGAGTCTTTGATTTATAGGTGTAACCGCAAAATCCCCGGGGTAAGCATGGGGATTTAAAGGAGTTCGACGTCCAAGTTGTAAACAAACCAGTTTGTACCAATTTGTTTACAAACAGTGGTCGGCAAACTAGTTTGATTTCTTCGTGAAGGTGGCAGCACCAGTAGCGCCCCGTGATCGTTAGACTGGTGCCCGGTCCAATGCAACTCACTCAACCACTCACTGGTTCTCTATCCACACTGTGCTGCCACCTATTATCGGTGATATGTACTGAAGTGAATATGTAGTCTCGCGCAGCCAACCGTTTCGTTCCGCAGGTAATGCGACACAAACGTTCGATCCTCAGATTCGGCTGGGTGACAGAGCGGCTGGGTGACCGAGACTAGTGAATATCGTGTTTACAACTTGGACGTCCAGCTCCTTTAAGTAGTGTAACCGCTGCTATTGTTCCTGTGTCAGTAACCTGTCTTTGCTAACAAGTGTGTTGCAGAATCTAACAGCAGGAAAACAGTCTCTCCTTCAGAGTTGACTGATGCGTCCTGTCTACCTGAGATTGCAATGTTAGTTATTCTGAATACGACTGCTCTACAGTAACAGTCTGTTTTTTATGGTGATGGTTTCTTCTTCAAACGTTTCAGTCTACAGAGAATCGAGATGTCGAGTCGTCTGTGCTTCTGGGAATCTCATGTTGAACGCTTTGTCTTCGCCACAATGGCGGCCGGATCAGAATTCAAATTGGGAGTGTTAATTCTGGTCACAATACTCGCCTAATCTATGAACACTGATACCACTGTTCTAACCAACATAAACCAAAATATAAAATCAATACTTAACTCTTTCAGCCCTAGGCAATTTTTTCGCCGCAACTCCCAGCTCCTAGGCGATTTTCTGGGGAAAAAATATTTCAGGATTTAAAAAAAAAAACTACTTACCCAATTTATATTGTAGAAAATTGGGTTTAGGGGTGGACGGCTATACTCGTTCATAGGACTTGAGAATGATTTTGGCAAACGGATATATCTGTCCATCGGGCTGAAAGGGTTAAATGTACATGATTCCGACGAAAAATAGATTAAGAAATTGGAAGATAACCAACAAAAAAGAAGGAATTAGAAGGAAATTGTGCTACGTGGATCTTTGTTGTGAGGGAAAAGAACAGGAGATGACATGACCTAAAAGTTTGCATCATTCAAGTCATTGGGACATAATCTTGGCGTTCATTGGCCTAGCCGGGGCATGTGACCAGATTTACCAAGTGTGGTTGAGTCTTTTTCACACTGGCGGTGCGGTGCGATGCATTGAAAAAATCGCCAACCGGTGTCAGTTTTGACAGCGTGGCGTGGCACGACGCAGTTGCGTGCGAGGTCATGATTAGCGGAATTGACATCATTCATGTCATTCAAATTGTGCCAGATATGCCGGTATCCGCCTCACGTGGCAGGCAATTTGACATGGAAAAATACTGCAGGAGCGATCGTGGGCAGTGGAAATCGCTCGTCGCGTCCTAACGCTTTTTACCGCATCGCGTCGCACCGCAGGTGTGAACAGCTATAGGCTTAACAGTGCAAACAATCAGGTGCGAAAAATTTTGCATCACACCGTGTTGCATCGTGCCTGCAGTGTGAACAAGGCTTTAGCCCCGTGAACATATTGTGTGTGCAGCACTGTTTTTCAATCTACCCAGATGGTCAGTTGACAAACAATCTTTCAAGCAACTGAGGAGGCTGTCTGGGCATGATGATTCCACGTTTCCACGACAAAATGTCTCACATATCAACCCGTCGACAACTTCTTTCCATTGCTTTGAATCAACAGATGCCTCCCAATAGTGTTGAGATGGGCTAGATTGACTGGCCAATGATCCTGCAGCGAACCAGGGGCCATATTCATGACGCCTTCGCAACTTTATATGCAAACAAATCTATTGTAAGGCAGTAAGTGAACAATAGGGCATGTGCAGCCAAACAATTTGCATGCACGCAAAGTTGCGAAGGCTTCGTGAATATGGCCCTAGGTCCGCATTACATTTGTCATGTTTGTGTGTTAAAGCGAATGGCTCGCGGGGTTTGTTGTGGCGCCATGACAGTTGGTTATCGATATCAAGCACCGTTTTGAGAAAAAGGCAAAAGAAGGACTTTAATTTAATGGGAAATGCATTAGATAGCCAAACTTCGGAGGCGTATTCTGCAAAATCTGCCGCTTCAAAATCAATGGGAATAGTACAAAATGTACACATCTTGACCTACTGAATTTGAAAACGTCATTAACCCATTTTAACAAATTTTTAATGGAACCTCGTCCCCAGTGTTTACATTCACATATTTGCACAGGTGTTGCATATGGCTGGAGCACGGCTTTGCCTGGAGGCTAGATTCACTCTCTATGGAAGGTACCACCAAAAATGTAAACAAACCCCGCGAGCCATTCGCTTTAAGCCTAGCGCACATCGACCTTGTGACTGGAAGCAACTACTGGCAATGGCGTTTCCGGCAACAGTGGGCGACTGGCTAGAAACAGCTGCAACTGATCAGATGCTCAAACAGGTCAAACATGCCATCAGAAGATGCACCTCACTTAGAATATGTTGAAATTAATCCATCATCAGCCATTAAATTATTGGAAGTTATATTTAAATTTCCAGATGGAAATTGTTTCTATTCTTCGCTAGCATGATTGAGTGCATTTTAGTGGATAAGATGGCCATGGATGTTGACTTTTAGAATCAGCATGAAGTTTAAAACTTTGTCAAGTGATGGTAGGAGTAGGCTACCATTCTGTAACAACTGCATGTACATGTAGATCTCAACATCTTTTTTGCGCACTCTACAAGTTTTTGATGTCAGTGTCAAAAGTCAGTGATTATTACCTTCTACATGTAGTTCCTAATTTTTATGCCCCCGACTTCCGAAAAAGTCGGGGGCATTATGTCGTGGCGCGTGCGTCGGTGTCGTCGTCGGTGTCGGTGTCGGTGTCGTCGTCGGTGTCGTCGTCGGTGTCGTCGTCGGTGTCTGTTAACATTTGGTTTCCGTTAATTAGCTTGAGAACGCTTTGACCTCGGGTCGCAACCAAAATCGATAGGGAACCTCCTCTGATCCACCCCATTACATCACGCAAATATGAGATAAATCGGGCAACCCGTTCTTGAGTTACGGTCCGGAATGCAAACTCCAAGATATCCTCCTGGCGGCCATATTGAATATCGGATCGCAACCAAAATCGATAGGGCACCTCCTCTGACCCACCCGGTTACACCACAGAAATATGAGATCAATCCGACAACCCGTTCTTGAGTTATAGTCCGGAATAGGATGCGGCGGCGGCGGACGACGGAAACCAACTGAGAACATAATGCCCCCATCTCAACTTCGTTGAGCGGGGGCATAATAATGCAACTTTTTTGTGTGACCTAGTTAGTTCATGCGTAGGGTGCTGCAGGTGTGATGAGGCGAACCGCATCCAAACCCGCAGAAACGCAGGGAAATCGTTGCGCATTGAAGATGGCTGCCTTGGAATTGTGTCGGAGGGGAAATGCGAGTGTCTACGGAAATTGCCGAGCAGTTGCATTGCGACTACAGCATCGCAAAGTTCTGGCAATCATGTGACTTGTGATCATGTGACTTTTTCAAGATGGCAGCGCCCATGCAGGGTATGAAAAGGCTCGTCACTGATTGGTTAAGTAAAATAGACCAACTTTCGGATAATCGCACGACGTCGCATCTCAAGTCAGGTCGACTGCGACTGGATTACGCCCATCGGGATCATGATTCGTTGTGGCGCAGAAGTTCAACATGTTGGAATCTTGCAATCCATAATCTTTTTGGTCGGCGACTGATTCCGATCGTCGCAAATGAGACGCAACTGCAGTCATGTCGCACAAGATCGGCGACTGATTTGTTCCACGCTGTCGTGCCTCAGACGCAAAGTGATCCAGAAAAGTCAGCGTGCGCCTGTTCTGTGCCATCGCAAGGTCGACCCGACATCCGCATTAGGCATGTGCAATATATTGCAAGTATGGGTACATACATGCAGTAGACCAACATTCTTTGTGGCTACCATCAGTGCATACCGTATGCAGCGTCATGTGTGCACCGTCCTCGTATCTTTTCAGATGTAGCACGGCGCCTTGGAAGGCACGCAGTGAAGAGAAGATGTCATTTGTGTGTCAGACGGAAGAGACTCGTGATGTACCCATACCATGTGCAATGAATTGGAGCAACCCCACGTACGTCACGCGGAAGGTATCCGGATAAAGGTAGGTCAATTGTACTGTAGTGAGGATTCACCCTAACTTCAAAATGGGCAAAGTGCCAAGCTTGGAAATGGGCACAGGTCAGTGATGTCGCAGTTACCTAATGATGCTAGGCCTAGGGTGACTTGGTTTACTTTCCATGAGCCTATAGCAAATGCAAGGTTGTGCTCAGTCAGCTGGTAAATACTGTGATTTGTGGTTTAATCATTGCGTTCACTTGTGGTGTCTTTTGCACAGGCCTGGCACTTTGCCCATGTTGAAGTTAGGGTGAATCATACTTTATATACCTCTAGACATCAAACCCTTTTCATCCACGTGTATCCATGTATTTCTCACATCTATTTTGCTATTGATTTTACACAGGAGCGAACTCTTTTCTGTCAGTTCTCTGATCCATTTGATTTATCATGATTCTCAATGGAGTAGAAAACGCATAAGTTGGATTCAAGTGAACCAGAGAATTTCATCCCACTTAGAAGAAATCTGTCTTGTGTAAGTTGGACAAAAATCCGACTTCTAGCTTCAGAAAGGGCAAAACGGCAGAGATGGAAATGATCCAAAGCAGTCTCAATAAAAAATGTAGACTGTAAAGAGAAGTGGCGCGAACCAACTTGTACAATGGGGAACCTGCGTGACAATAGATGGCGCATGAGTATAAGACCCAAATGACGTACCGATGTCACGTTTTTCGCTGTTGACGTCGCGCCGTCAAAACACCTCTGTACACTTTTCTACACAATTTTCGACAGGATTTTCCCCAAGACGTTGTCAATATTGGCATTTCTGACAAAACAAAGCAGTGATATATGGAGAACATTGAAAATGAAACATGGCCTGCAATTTAATCAAAATCGAACCAAACAGAGTGGTTTATTTGGGGGCAGGAAGAAAATGGAAATACAGTTGGAAAATAGGCCTTCCGGGTCATTCACTGACAGCGCCACGTCGTGGCGTTAGTTCGCGGGTTTCTCATTGATTATGCCCCCGACTTCCGAAAAAGTCGGGGGCATTATGTCGTGGCGCGTGCGTCGGTGTCGTCGTCGGTGTCGGTGTCGGTGTCGGTGTCGTCGTCGGTGTCGTCATCGGTGTCGTCGTCGGTGTCCGTTAACATTTAGTTTCCGTTAATTAGCTTGAGAACGCTTTGACCGATCGACCTGAATTTTTTTGTGAGGGTTGGTCTATATGAGGGGACGGTTCCTTTCGATGACCAGCGCCGCCGCACTTCCAAGATGGCGGCTATGGTGGCCAGCGTGAAATCGGTTTCCGTCGATTAACTTGAGAACGCTTTGCGCAATCAACCTGAATTTTTTTATGAGGGTTTGTCTTGGTAAGTGGAAGGTTCCTTTCGATGACCAGCTCCGCCACCCATCCAACATGGCGGCTATGGTGGCCATCTTGAAATTGGTTTCCGTCGATTAACTTGAGAATGCTTTGCGCAATCAAGCTGAATTTTTTTGTGAGGGTTGGTCTCGATAAGGGGACGGTTCCTTTCGACGACCAGCTCCGTCGCCCATCCAAGATGGCGGCTATATGGTGGCCATCTTGAAATTGCTTCCGTTGATTAACTTGAAAACGCTTTGCGCAATCAACCTGAATTTTTTTGTGAGGGTTGGTCTCTATCAGGGGAACGTTTATTTCGAAGACCAACTCCGTTGCCCATCCAAGATGGCGGCTATGGTGGCCATCTTCAAATCGGTTTCCGTTGAATTACTTGAGAACACTTCGACCGATCAACCTGAATTTTTTTGGGAGGGTTTGCATCTATGAGGGGAGGTTCCTTTCAATGACCACCTCTGCCGCCCATCTAAGATGGCGGCTGTGGTGGCCATCTTGAAATTGGTTTCTGTCAATTAACTTGAGATTGCTTTGTGCACAGAAAACATACCAGTCGGGGGCATATGCCACGCTCTGCGTTGCTCTTGTTTTCATTGGAAATGTATTAGAAGGGACCTGGCCATTTCATAAGGGCCGAGATGGGTGAAAATGCGACTTGTAGTGTCCAACTACTGGAATAACGTTACCAAAAAAACAGGACTTCTCGAAATCATCCAAGATGGCAATTTTCTGACTTGCGCATCTCCGACTTATGCATCTCTACTGTAAAACTGGAAAATCCAGATTCAGTAAAAACCTATGAAAATTTGTGGGCCCATTGATGATGGTTCTAAGATTGTATCAACACGTCTAAATCCTGTGATAATGTTGATTGATGGAGATTCCAATTGCCTTGAGCAGTTCGTCGTAAATCGTGATATTTATCAACATGTACGAATTATGTTGAGCATGATTGACTATAATGGCCCAAATTCGATTGACCACCTCTTTAGGGAACATGGAATAAAATCCAAATCTAATGCTTGTTAAGTGTAAGGATCCCTTTGAGATATGATGGGTATACTATAAATGTATTTGATATACGTCACTTCCAGTGGTTAGACATGTTAGAGCACTCTGTGCGAATTAATGTCAAATGTTATCAATTCATTCACTTCCTATGCTGTAGCCAGGCGTGGATCCAGGAGTTTTGGCAGAGGGGGTCAGGGCCGCCGTGGGCGGTCGTTGCAGGCAGGCACCGAAGATTCCCGTGCCGACGGGGGTCTGGGGGCCTCCCCCAGAAGGTTTTGAAATCTTAAGAGGGCCGTAGATGCGATTTCCTGGCATCTCAGTATCAAAACAGAAGCTTTATTCTTGCGTTTTATTGCTTATTGTCACAAATTATTGAGAAAAAAAACCAATTGGTGGTGGCGAGCAGGGGGTCTGGATCCGCGCCTGAGTAGCTCTACATTACTTTCTAAAACCAAGACTAATTATGTCCAGACGAGGAGATGGAGAAAAATACAAGAATCATGCCGATATACAGTCCCCTCTCACTATTAGGAACCCTTTGGTGTCCATGGTTAGTTCATACTAACGCAGAGCAATTGGGACAGCGAGCCGTGGTATGTGTGCCTGTACGTACCTTGTGCTTATTGCAAGAGCAAGTGAAAGACCCATTGAGGAACATGAGTAGCTTGAGATGGCCTACTCCATACCTAACAGGGCCAATAATGCTATGGCCTCAGCCCCAATGGAAAAACCTACACAAATACAAACCCTTAATGGATTTTATTCCCTCATGCTGTTATGAATGAGTATTGATTCAGTGATTTCACGAGTCTTCTACAAATGTTATAACAGCATTTGGGGAACATCTTGTTTGTCTAGTCTGGTGTATCAGTTGCAGTGCTCTTTGTGATTACATTGGTACATGTAATATCATTCAAATTACACATGGACCTAAACTCCCTATGCAGTTGTCAGTCGCGCCCCCTTCGGTTTACTCGCTCTCCACAACTGATTAACTTCGTAAAATTTGCCGTGTTTGGTCAACAGATGGCGGTGAGAGAGTCGACCAATGAGAGCACCGAGCAACCGGTAACCAAGCTGGCCTGAGACACTTTTTCATTGGCCGAGCGGTTCATAGCCATGGTAGCACAAGAACATCCGTTGCCAACGGGCCAAAGAGTTCTGAAAGCAGCGTGCTGATAGGCTGTGAAACTCGCGCCAGGCCCCCGACGCCATCTGTTGACCAAACGCGGCGACTTCGTAGGGAGTTTAACATGCACCCTACTGTGATAACATCACACCTGCCAAGGGTGTTCTGATACCGTGCTGGAGCTTGGGAAAGATTTTGCTGGAGAATGGCCATTTTGAGGTTGCCTTGCTTGAACATCTGAAACGTGATCAACCTTCAAAGATTTGCACAAAACCACACCGCGCACAATGTCTTTAAGCGAAGGGCGGCGATTGGTCAGATCAGCACTGGCGGTAAAACACTGATTACGGAATCAAACCGCAGATGGTGCGAGCGCTGCCTGAGCAGACGATAGTCAGCAAAGGCGGTTAAAATGCAGTTTGTGAAACAGGGAGAACAATTTTTCTAAAGAGCTTCACTTTTGGGGAAATGCGTGAGATTACACACAACTTGCGGGAGTGCGGGAGAACAGGTGTAAGTGTGTGAGTCTCCTGCGAAATGCATGAGACTTGGCAGGTCTGCAGTGATTCCTGTGTCTGCTGCGGTGAGGATTCAAAATGCTGGAGAAGAATAATAAGGCGCATGTCACGATACAACAAGAGCAATGTAGAGCGTGGCATATGCCCCGAGGACTAGTATGTTGTTTTGTGGGCATGGTTCGTGGTACACTTGGGGAAGCGGTGTGTTGTCATTAAAAGGATTTCCCTCATAGAGACAAACAGTCGAAAAAAAATTTTAGGTTGATGACCAGTATAGGTGCCATCTTGGATGTGCAGTGGAGCATGCCATCAATGGTAACCTTCCCCTCATAGGGACAATCCCTCACCAAAAATTTCAGGTTGATCGCTCAAATTCAGTGGCCTGTGTTTTAGAATGCAGCTAAGGTAAAGGAGTTCCTCAAGACTGTTGTTCTCAACAGAACAGTAGCCTCGAGGAACTCCTTTACGTTGAGGAGCATTCTAAAATACGGACCAATATGTTGTGTAAAGTCTGCTTCACGAGGTCAATGTTGTCTTCTTATTACTTAGTCTAGCGTTTTGGGACTCCTTCATTTGCCTACTGTCATTGATGTCTCGGTCCTGTTGGTATTATCTCTTGTACATCTTGTGTCACGTATGTTGAAGACCATTGTTCTCAACAGAACAATAGCCTCGAGGAACTCCTTTACGTTGAGGAGCATTCTAAAATACGGACCAATATGTTGTGTAAAGTCTGCTTCACGAGGTCAATGTTTGTCTACTCATTATTTAGTCTAGCGTTTTGGGAGTCCTTCATTTGCCTCCTGTCATTGATGTCTCGGTCCTGTCGGTATTATCTCTTGTACATCTTGTGTCACGTATGTTGAAGTGTCCATTAACACTGATAAATGTCCTCACAAGCTAGTCGCCTGAAGGTCTAGATCAGAGTGAGAACCCTGCAGCTGTAGGTGAGTCGGACGTCACTTCTTCCACCAGTTTGAAGCGTTGATTGCTCTCTGATGACTGCTCAGGCGCAGATCCAAGGGGGGGGCACACCCGGCCCGTGCCCCCTCTATTTTGTGGAAAATCTTTAAAATTGATCGGGAAATTGCGAAATTTTGAAAAGATGTTGAAATTTGACCGAGGTTTTCCACGATGTGCACTGGCTGTGCTCCCTCTTTCCCATGATTCTGGATCCACCCCTGCTGCTCAACACAGTATTCTGAAAACTTGATTCCCTTTCATGCCCAAACTCTTTAACTGGTATTTGTCATCAGGCAACTTGCGTATAGAAGTTTCAAATTCTAAACCACCTTGGTCACAGTGAGCCTTGTTTTCAATGGATAATGCATTAGCCTCATTTTAACCATACTGAGCTTGGTGTCGCCACCAAACCCGCGTTCACCATTGTGTTTCTTGCTTCGAGCATTCAGAGAGAGAGGCAGTGCAAAGAATATGGGTGAGATGGATACTTAGTGACCTATCCCAAGAATATTTTGTATCATAGGAATTTGGTTAGGAATTGATACAGAACTGGAGGTATTGGTCGTCTCACAAAACCCACGAGGGTGGAGCTAATATGCAGACCTAAACCCGAGGCGCTTCGCTGCACAGTATGCACAGCTAATCAATTCCAGTTCGGCCGAAATTTAGTGCAACCTCATTTACAGGCGTGCGTAACGTAAAGAACCATAGAACCACACATTATAGCATTATCCTGTATCGAGGTTTGGGGAATCCCCAATGCTGCGTGTAGTCTTGCACAGCCAGCCGTTTCGTTCCACAGTACTGTAATATGGATTCCCAGAATAGAAACAGTGGCTGGGTGACCGAGACTATGCTCGCCGATTATGACCCATCTGTCTATACTGTGTGGCTTTAAGGTCGGAATGACAGCTCCACCCGAGCGGGTTTGCTGAGACGACCAATACCGAGAGTGAGGTATCAATTTCTATTCTGAACCATGCCCTTTCCTTAAAACCTCTTTTGCCCTAATCAGTCATATTCAGTTCAGTGCAATTTGATTGCAAATATTTTCAAGATCTTCAGAAGCAATTCGACCCGGCATCCGGTTCACGGAGGACGCTACGTTGATCACGCGACGTCAGTGAATCACGCACTGTGTAACAAACATGTACATTGTGCCTACATCGTGTACATCCATGTGCAGCGCTAAGCTGCTGCAGGAGTCGAAATGAGATAGCAGGGCGCTTTCTGCAGCTGACTTTCTGCAGGATATTTACATGTAGATCAATTCCTAAAACCTAACTTTAAACCAGGCACTTTTCCAACATGCACTAAGTACATTGTACCCGGTACATGTATGTATGGTGTTCCCATAAATTGTCAGAACCTTTCATATGCTAATGCAAAGTCCATCCCTGGAGACTTGTTGTATCTAGCTCGATCTACGGTAATCACTGCTGAAAGCGTTCCAGTTCTATTGTGCGGGGAGAGTCGATGTTTTATTCAGTTTCTTGGTTCAAATGAAATCAAAGGCTCCCACATTAAAATGGGATTTGCTGTTAAGCCCCACTGTATGCATTTGGTTTTCTGTCTTGTGGCGGCCAACGTAACCTTGACCTTTAGGCAACCTCGTTTAACAACCTTACTTGATGAAAGGTTATAGTCGTGCTAACAGCGCGTTGAACTTCTCAAGTGGTGAAAAGGATGCAGGCGGTCATTTTTGTCAGCTAAGATTTCAACATACAGGGCCGATTTCACAAAGTGCGTTTAAGACTTAAGACGCGTGTAACTTCACTAAATGCACACACTTCCACCATGCATTTGACGAAGTTACACACGTCTAAGTCTTAAACACCCTTTCTGAAATCGGCCCATTGTCTAGCCTTCCTTGGTTCCCAATTCTGCCACCAGGGGAGGGATATTGAGGCATACCTCATGCACACAGTGGCACTTTAAAATGAGGAATCACGGTGCTCAGAATTTCGTGACTTTTTTAGCGTGTCTTTACCTTTTGGACACATGCACAGACCAAATTTTCCCAAGACACCTCACTATTATGGACAGCTGAGCTAAGTCCCAAGGGTGTCCACAATAGCGAGGTTCCACTGAACCACTATAATTGTCAGTATCATTGTGGAAAGGATGTAGATGACATTGCTAGATGTGTGGCGGTCTAGGAAAACTCGTCGGATGTCGCTGAATGATCAACAAGGGCTGTCAGATTGCTGTGCATTGATCTGCTGCTGTTCACTTGTTACCTAGTACATGTCAGCTATTGAAATGTGCAGGTTCACCAAGGTCATTCACACTTTCCTCAAACGCGTCTTCCGACGGGTTTTCCTAGACTGCCTCGCAGATGCGATGGATGTCAATGGCGAATCATTTTAACGCACATCCTGCCCAGGGATCAAAGTTCATATTCTGAAAAAGCAGCAGATTTTGGTCGAACAGGCCAAAAAATCAAGTCGCACACAATACAAAATGCATTGGGACATCAAATTTTTTGGTCGCACAGAGTAAAATCCAGGTCGCATTTTAGACCAGATGGTCATGAACTTTGAACCCTGCTGCCATCCATAAGAAAATGGCACCTCAGTCAAATTCCCTCAATTTCACCACACACATAGATTTCAACACTGATGGCAATTTTCTCTTTCCCTGTGATAAATGGCACCTCAGTCAAATTCCCTCAATTTCACCACACACATAGATTTCAACACTGATGGCAATTTTCTCTTTCCCTGTGATAAAAATAGATCGCTATATTTCCTCAGCCTATCACAGATAATTACGCTTTAGTGAGTTTGTCGCAAATAATCGGTCCATCACGTGAAGGGGAAGATCTCCAGGAATTGGCTTCTATTAACATGTGGTTGCAGGAGGTTGACATCTTAGTCAGAAGGACAGATAGGTTTTAATCTGAGTGTGTGATATGGTACAGCCAATTCCATTTTGTTGTTTTAGGCTCAGGTGATGGATATTTTACTGGGCTCGGCAATTAGTTTACATTTTTAGTCCGCTTGGCCGATAGGCAAAAAGGGCTTACGCTGTGCTTGGCGCCTTTAGTCGTGGTCTGTCGTGGGTGCCTTACGATGTGCTTGGCGCCTTTAGTCGTGGTCTGTCGTGGGTGCCTCTGTAAACTTTTCCCTTGTCAGATGGATAGCGTCTTCAGTTTGATAGCGCCATCTTGGATGTGCAGCGGAATTTGCCATCGTAGGACAGACCCTCACAAAAAAATTCATGTTGATCACTCATAGCGTTGTCAAGTTAATTGACGGAAACCGAATTGAAGATGGACACCATAGCCGCCATCTTGGATAAGCAGCGGTGCTGCTCATCAAAAGGAACCTTCCGCTCACAGAGACAAACCCCCACAAAAATTATAGGTTGACTATAGCGTTCTCAAGTTAATTGATGGAAACTGAATTCAAGATGGCCACCATCTTGGATGAGCGATGGTGCTGGTCGTGAAAAGGAACCTTCCCCTCATAATGACAAACCCTCACAAAAATTTCAGGCTGATCGCTCCAAAAGCGTTCTCAGGTTAATTGAAGGAAACGAAATGTTAATGGACACCGACACTGATGCACATGCCGTGACATAATGCCCCCTGACCTCCTCCAGTCGGGGGCATAAAAATTTTAAAGGAATATATTTTGATAATCGTTAAGTTGAGGGATCGTGTTCAAACTTTGTATGTACAGTACAGGTCACAACTGACATCCCTAACTTACGCATAACTCACGGCTTTGGTGTCGCGTAACTCACCGCGTAACTCCCCAAAATCGTGTAACTCGCCTCGTAGCTCACTGTGTAACTCACTGCGTAACAAGCGAAATTCGCGTAACTCATCTCGTAAGTTACGAGTAACAGCTCGTGAGTTGTTGCGTAAGTTACGAGTGACTTACGCATACCGTAACTTACGCGAATTTAGGGATGTCAATTGTGACCTGTACTGTATGTACCTATAGGTTGTAGTGACTCACTGACAAAATGTTGGTGAAATCTGATTCTTGACTTTGCCACTAGGAGGATGGAAACCAAAATCACAAAACCTGCTTTTTTCTTCTCAACTAAGCAGCAGATCATCGTCATCTGGTAATAACATGCTTAAATCCTGTATTTCTGCATTTTGGCATCATGCAGTAAATTTTTCTTCCAATACAATCGGGATGCCTGCTTTTCCCTTTGCAATTTCATATCATGTAACGGTATGTAATCCCCTGAACCAAACCAATACGGAGATATTCTCAGAGTTTCCATTACTTTCGATCACATATCTTATCCGTTCATCTGNAAGGCTGATTGTGTAATAAACCAGATGTGATGCTGCTGTTTAGAAAGTCGAAACTCCTCACTGCTCATGGATTTGACGGTTAACGATTAATAAATTAATAAACTACCCCTCTCCAAATAAACTCATCAATAAAGCAACAGACCCTCTACCACATAATATTCTAGACAAACTCCCTCCCTCAAAATGTGCTCGCCACGGGTGAATATGCTAGTTAAACGAAACATGGATAAAAAAGAAAATATGACACTCAGTTTACTTCGGTCTGGATCGGCACTCATCGGGCCGATTTCGGTAAGGCGACCACCCCGCTAACGCGACCACTTTGGGTCTGTCCCGTGGGTGGTCGTGTTACCGGGGTTCCACTGTATTTTGATAATCGTTAAGTTGAGGGATCGTGTTCAAACTTTGTATGTACAGTACAGGTCACAACTGACATCCCTACGGCTTCGCGTAAGTTACTCGTTATGAGTAACTTACGCATAACTCACGGCTTTGGTGTCGCGTAACTCACCGCGTAACTCCCCAAAATCGTGTAACTCGCCTCGTAGCTCACTGTGTAACTCACTGCGTAACTAGCGAAATTCGCGTAACTCATCTCGTAAGTTACGAGTAACAGCTCGTGAGTTGTTGCGTAAGTTACGAGTGACTTACGCATAACTTGCGCGAATTTAGGGATGTCAATTGTGACCTGTACTGTATGTACCTATAGGTTGTAGTGACTCACTGACAAAATGTTGGTGAAATCTGATTCTTGACTTTGCCACTAGGAGGATGGAAACCAAAATCACAAAACCTGCTTTTTTCTCCTCAACTAAGCAGCAGATCATCGTCATCTGGTAATAACATGCTTAAATCCTGTATTTCTGCATTTTGGCATCATGCAGTAAATTTTTCTTCCAATACAATCGGGATGCCTGCTTTTCCCTTTGCAATTTCATATCATGTAACGGTATGTAATCCCCCGAACCAAACCAATATGGAGATATTCTCAGAGTTTCCATTACTTTCGATCACATATCTTATCCGTTCATCTGTAAAATAACACCCTCCAAGGCAATTTTTTCTCAAAAAACATGATCTAAGAAATGATATGTCGTCCAACCACCATACTCCAGGGATTAATATCTTTCTTTTGAGATCATTCCATGTACATTATTCATTTGCAATATTAATGGAAAACAGCAAAGCACAGCTACGCATTCTCCCAGGCAATTGAGAGGAGTCGTGATGAATGAAGAGTACTTTCTTGCAGCAGTAATACTGTGGTTTTTGGAAGTGACCATTATTTAGTCTCGTGCCACCAGACTCTTGCAATTTCCAATAAATTTTCAATTTTAGAGTCTGGTCTATATGATTACTTTGACTTGTAAAACCTACCATCATGGCGGACAATCTACTGACGATGACGTAGAACACAACTACACTACACTGCATGCATGCATGCACAATCAATGCAAAACGCATGCGGCATGCAAGTAAAACTGCAGCCTACATCACCAACTTTTGAGACCCATGATGCAATGGTAGTTAGCCAATCAGCAAAGCTCCCCTTATTTTGAATCATCGGAAAAAGGTCACTGACCCATTACAATGAGAATTGCGTTCTGTGCCAGACCCTCGGTCTGACGACCTTGGAGTATGAACGAGGGGCTCAGGTTGCCCTAGACTAACCATTATTTTCCAACCACTGGGTTTGCCAGATTCACTCTTCAATCACGTGGTCTGACATTAGCACTACGCACTCTCCCAGGCAATTTTCATTGTGAGGTGAGATTGGAAACCAATAAAATCGGATAACCTTCGATGAAGCTAAAACTTTAGTCACACCTTCATAAGTTGAAAGAATGTATCCATTTTGTGCTTTGTATCAGACTTTCTGCGCAGTCGGCCCTGGAAAGCACCGCCTGGATTCAACTAGTGGTGCTTTTCGAAATCCCCGTGTTTACGTTCTTCGCATGGCTACAGATGGTGCAGCCATTAAGTAACGTCGTTTTTGCGCCTCCAACAATGTGGACAATGCAGAAATGACCGAAGAGTCAATGCATGCAGCACAACTGTCGCCGGGCTATCTAACTACATGTACAATGTAGTGGTGTGACCTCTCGCCGGGATTTTCGTACGCACCGGTTTGACACGGGTCCGGGAAAACACGGGTATTTTCAACAGGTGTAACCTTAGCTATAGGCTGTTCAAGTGACCCTAACATCATAAGGTAACTGCGGCATGGATTATTTACTGACTTGTGCACATTTCCAAGCTTGGCACTTTGCCCACGTTGAAGTTAGGAAGAATGATACTATACACATCAGATAATTCAGAACTTCATGGAAAAGTGAAATTGAGACGATAACTTGCACATTTCCAGCATGTCTGTCTGGGTGTCAAATGATCACTAACTGGTAATGTTGGCTTTGTTAAGACATCAATAGCAACGTTAATGGACCTACAGATGATGAATATGGAGATTTTTATCCAAGATTGACACAGTAAGTAAAAAAATTGACCAGATGATGGCTGGTAATGTTAAGTAATTAGTACAGTCATTGCCAAAGGCATCTACTAATAACTATCTTGGGATCAAGTGATGGAGGTGAAGTATTATGTAGTCGGAAAAAGGCAATGGAAAATGTTGTGAGGAGCATGTGAACACAAGCAAATGAGACATAATGGATCTGCTCTTGGCAGCAGAGGATTCGAGAGTAAATTAACACACTTTTTTCTGGTAAGCAAGTTAATTTTTGTATCCTATTACATGCTCCCTGAAATAGTGTCTGTGGGGTTTGATGTCACCTGATATGTGAATTTAAAGCCCGACTCAGGTTGACATTACATCTTGAAGCAACTTGTGGCAACTAGCTTTCCGGCGATGGAAGCAATTCGGAGTGACTGATCAGTTGCCGATTTTGTCCACCTGAGCGCGCTTGCCGACAACTGCCGGATCCGCGAGTTGCTTTGAGTTGCCCATGTTGTACTTTTCGGCGACTAGTTCCACTCAGATCGGTCAACCTGCGCCAGCTTGTGACTGATCAGTTGCTTGAACAGCGGGACCCAGTTCATGTAGATGTTGACTCAACTCGAGAACGGCAGTCTCGAACGCCGAGAACGCAACCCGTGTCGGGTCAAGAACAGTGTTCTCCTCACTCCCCTCTCAGTGGAGGGTTGAGAAGAACACTTTCTTGGCCTGACTTTTGAGTTGCATTCTCGGCGTTCGAGACTGCCGTTCTCGAGTTGAGTCAACAACTACATGAACTAGGTCAGCACGAATGTGGTCAAGAACGAGGATTCGAATACGCCCAAAGTGTCTGAATAGAGATTCGAATGCCACCATCTTGAATCAGTTAAAATCAAATAGGTTCCTCACATCGGGATTTAGTTTTCTACTAATGATGTGGCTTTGCTGCCTTCGAATGTTAGTAGAGTATTTAGAAGACGGTCAACTGCAAATCTATTGGCTTTTGAAATTGTGAATAAAAGAAATTGTGAATTTTCGTTGCCCGCCCCGCGAAATTATTCTTAGCGTCATTTTTAGCCCGCTTGGCCCATAGGCCAAAAGGGTTTATGCTGTGCTTGGCGTCTTTAGTGGTGGTCTGTCGTGCATGCATGCGTGTGTCCGTAAACTTTTCCCTTGTCAGATGGATAGCGCCTTCAGTTTTTGACGGATCATTTTCATATTGCATATGGGTGTGTATGACTGTCACAAAATTACTCCAGGCTCGTGTGACGTTTATCACTTTATTCCGGACTGAAACAACAAATATTTATCACAGATGAGTTATTGCACCAAAACACTAGAACAGCAAATAAAACAAATAAAACAACCATCAACGAACCCATTGCACATCACACAACTTGAAATTACTATCACAATTGCTCTCAAACGTCTAATTTCACCAACACCAACTTATTACCTCTGAATGCATGTATCCACTATATTATTATTCTCACTTCCTAAACTCTTTTTGCAGTACTGCACTGGCATACTAGTATTCACATATTCACCAATATCTTCATGTTAAGTAATGTCCTAATGTCGACACAGGTGCGCAGACCTACACATATTTGAACTTATACACACGTACTTCACATGACTCATGATCCACTGACCACTGGCCTCTCTGACTAAGACCCTGATTCTTCACTTAATATCACTTTTATCAAACTACACTTCCTGAACTAATAACTGAAAACACCACAAATAAAGTACAGTAAATAGCAACTTACCCCAAGCACCAAATGTCCATAAAAATACCAAATTAAAGAAACAACTCCCTGTCACACCTAATGGCTTCCACAAACACTGGCTGAATGCAGTTTNTGAACATCATCATACATGTTGGTTGCTGTTCAAGTTTGTTGGGAAAACAGCCTACACAATCAAATATCTGTCCATGAACATCATCATACAAATGTATGAGGATGTTTTGAACAAATGTATGACCGTGTAGACAGGCCTTAAGATGGAGTTTCCCTGGTGATGATAAAGACCTGTCCACACGATCATACATTGGTTCAAAACATCATCATACATTTGTATGATGATGTTCATGGACAAATGTATGATCGTCTCGATCGTTTTTCCAACAAACTTGAACACCATCAAACACGTATGATGATGTTCAAAATTTTAGCTGCATTGTGTAGACGGAAATCCGCAACAAGCTTGGACATCATCATACAAATGTATAATGATGTTTTGAACAAATGTATGATCGTGTAGACAGGCCTTAAAAATTTGAACATCATCATACATGTTGGTTGTTGTTCACGTTTGTTGGGAAAACAGCCTACACAAAATCAAACATCTTTCCATGAACATCATCGTACAATGTAGGGTCTATGATGATGTTTTGAACAAAATGTATGATCGTGTGGATGCAGGCCTTTAGTCTTTATCAAGAGCGTAGGCTGGTCTGAACTGGGGAGGTGCACATTTTTTGGGAAGGTGGGACCCCTCCTGGAAACAGGG
Source organism: Notospermus geniculatus (assembly GCA_002633025.1). Classification (NCBI taxonomy): domain Eukaryota; kingdom Metazoa; phylum Nemertea; class Pilidiophora; order Heteronemertea; family Lineidae; genus Notospermus; species Notospermus geniculatus. Next base: position 51,660 of record NMRB01000222.1, on the reverse strand, counting down.
CATGAAGTTTGGTGTATGCCTGTATTAATGCATATCCCCTGCCGCAGAAACATTCTGAAAGTTTTTGGGCAGGTGTTTCTGCCTTTTGACAAATTGCGATGATGTTGATGAAGTTTGAGGTATTTGGGGGGAGTAGAGATGAGGAGAAAACAATCATGCAAAAATGCCCACAGAGCATTTCAAACTCTTTAAAGCCACACAGTATAGACAGGTGGGTTATAATTGTCGAGCATAGTCTCGGTCACCCAGGCGCTGTTTCAAATCTGGGAATCCGTTATTGCAGTACTGTGGAACGAAACCGCTGGCTGCGCAAGACTACACGCAGCATTGGGGATTCCCCAAGGGTATTCCCTGAACCTCGATACAGGATAATGCTATAATGTGTGGTTCTATGGTTCTATACATTACACACGCCTGTAAACGAGGTTGCACTAAAATTCGTCCGAACTGGAAGTGATTAGCTGTGCATACTGTGCGGCTTTAAGATCTCGAAGAGTGATTAGGTATAGTCTGCGGACATTTTTTAGCAACCATATGGATCGTGGTGTACATGTATATTCAATTTTGACAGCTGTTCGGAAGTGACCTATTTGGATATCAAATTGTCTCATGTGATTGACTTTGAAATCTGAATAGCTTCTCAAATATCAAAATTATCCTACCATCCTGGTTGTTTGATGATGGCCCAACACTTACCTGAAATGATAAAGTAATGCAAATTATAAGAAAAAGTTAACAATATATTCTTGCTTTCATACATATTAGAATTACATGTAAGAATAGACTCTATCATTCCAAAAGCGTCATGACGTCCCGCACGTCATTTCACGATGTCTTGACGTGAGACGAAAAAAAAATCAAATTGTTTGCCAACGTCATGATAGCTGAAACAACTGGATTTTTTTCGAGTCGCATCATGGTATTCAGAAATGACATGCGGGAGTTGCCCCATCATGACGCTGCCCCCGTCAAGTGCTGCACTCTTTTGGAGTGATAGTCTATTGTTAAAGTTGACCTATTGGCAATATATCCCAACTCACACACCCCTTCTTTCAAACCTGTGAGCTGACACGCCTCAACATAAAAGACCAATGTAGGTACGCTGAAGAGAGGAAAATGTGATGTATGTTCATCAATATTCTGATCATCCTATTCTAGACAAATCAATAAGCATAATTCACTCTCAAACAAAATCGCCACCATAATCTTATCAACTTTCTAAGATTTTATTAACAGAAAGCAGGCGACCGTATTAAACATATCTGAACTGCTTTACATAGTTTGGTGTGCTGAATGCAAAATCAGAGAAATATACTGACAAAATGTTTTATCGGATGAGAATTCAGTGTTTCCCTTTAGCATTTTTATCATCATTATTAAATCATCTGGCCCCCCGAGTCCAGCAGACGGCATCTTCTGTCAAAGTTTTCTCACATCCTATGGAAACGATTAAAAAACATTTGAAGAAATGTTGTTCTGTGAAACCATCTGAAGAATATTTCTTCAATTTTTTTCAAAATTCAATTCAAGGCTTTTAGAAAACTTTTAACAGACGATACCGTCTGCTCAAACCTGCGGGCAGATGAGTTAAATCATTTTAGATATACATGTTGCACTTAAACATAAAAACAACCTGTAAGCTCTTTACGGGATAAGAATTCTATAAGTGGACATAAAACAATACGAAGCACCGGACATGTAAACTATTAAGTCAGGTGCAGTAAGATAAATCATGAAATGAAAACGAAATGGTCCGTGGACCATCTGCTCACCTGGGTGAATGTACCAGAAGAACGAACATGTGTCAAGTCAGTATGTTCCAGGGAAACATCATACCAGGTTAGAACTTTCTTTCTGGTATTGTTCATATGATATGAGCCAAAGTACATTTTTAGCTCACCTGGTGAGCTGGTGGTGCAGCATCCGTCGTCATCCAGCGTCCGTCATTGTCGTCGTTGTCCGTTAGCAGGGCACGTTTCGTAACCGCTGGGTCTATTGCTCTGAAACTTGGTACGTATATACCCCTAAGTCAGATGACCTATGACACCAAGTTTCAGTCTGATTCGATTCTTGGCTTGGTCACCAGGTGGCCAAAACCAAAAATACAAAAAGTGCAATAACTCATGAACTATTAAATGACTGGATCGTCTCCAAATTTTTATCATAAGTGTATCTAATTAGGATACATAACATACAACGGGTTTTTGATTTGACCTACTTTTCAAGGTCACAGATGTCAAAGTTCAGAATTTGGCCTTTGGTGGCACGTTTCCTAACCGCTGGGGCTATTTTGACCTGAAATTTGGTATATTATAGATAAGTTTCGCTAGCGCCATCTTGCCAATAATCAGGTCATCACCATGGGAATGCCTACTCCAGGCCCTACACTGGTGCCCGGTCCCAACATAGCTTACGCATGCGCAAATAGGATGCCAATGCGAAAGCGTGTTGTTTTTCATGGATCGTCGCTGATAAAACATCAAGTTTTTCACGATGTCTGACTTTATCTTCATGATTAATGGATCGAAATAGTTCCTTATGATTAGAGGAAACGTGTTAGGGCCAAAAATAAGAATTTACAATGATTTAGTCACTATATAAATGCAAAAATACTGCGCAGCAGAAAACTCCGCGGAATTTTCATTGCT
>NMRB01000222.1:0-26592 GCA_002633025.1 Notospermus geniculatus | reverse complement strand
TAAATTTATTCAATTCTCAATACGGCTGACGTACCAGAATGCAGATAGAAGGTGACCGACCTTTGACCCAGGAAATTCACCAATCACGCCGGGGGTTTTCCATGTTAAAAATAGAAAATCTATCAACATAATAGTTCACATACTTACCACCTGCGCCAGCACCGACCAATCAGAGGCACGAAGGTGGTAGGCACGCCCGGTCCTAACATATGCAAAAGCCCGATGTAAAATAGTTAGGATCGGGTACCAGTCTGTTTTAGATATTGACATTTAAAGGTGGATAGCCTATTCTTTATTGACCAGGACTGTACATGCTGGAGACAAATACTGATGCCAGTTCTGGTACATCAATGGTACGTTCCAAGGCCCTCTATCATAATTCGTCCCATTTGAATGAAGCTATTTTAATGCAAGGATGAGATAGTCACGTGTATCCTCTGTAAGTGTCATGCTAGCTCATTTGCTGTAGTATTAGCTCTTTTAATTTTGTGAATAACTGCTGAACTTCAAATTTTGTGTGATAACAGCACTGCATGGTCGTAAAGAACTCTAATGTTTTCAGCATATTAGATTACAGTGGGTAACTGTAATAGTACGGTGGCACCCACCACAGTTGATGGTTGTAGTGAGGCTGTGATAATGGTTCAATATTCTGTATTCGTCAGTCCTTGTGGAATCAGAATACTTTATCTGGTTGTAAACCAACCACTCTCTTAAAGCATGCTAAAAATGCTAAAATTCCATCCATCAGACCTGTCCTTATAGTAGTGTCCCAATCGCGAATTTTGGCCTGTGAAAAGGGAGAAATGACAAAATCGTAGCTCCTCATAACAGTTGTCTGGCTTGCAGAAAAATTTTCAAAAAGTTCAAAATTTGCCTACGACAAAATTTTAGTATCATATATAGTGTCGTACATGGTCGTAGCAATTTGTACAGGATCGTAGGTCTAAAGCCCACGTCACACTGTGGCGACCTAGGCGGGCGAATCCCGGCAAACTAGAATGAAATGGTCCATGGATCATATACATACCTCTCTCCGTCATTACACTATTATGTCCAAAGGGGGTGAACACATGGTCCATGGACCATTTCATTCTAGTTCACGGGGATTCGGCCGCCTAAGTTGCCACAGTGTGACCTGGGCTTTAGGAAGAATAACCTTGACTATCTACGACAGTCTGCGACTAGCTACAAGTGATGTGTGAAGAACGTACAAGCATCTACGAGTATCTAGTTGACCACCGATGACTAACTTCGTCTACGCCTGCGAGTGTTCGACCAATCAGCGACCAATTGACAACTCGCGTTGGCGATAATCTTCGACAGTGTTCGACAAGGTACGAATACCTATGGATTGGGGACGCCAACGTGCAATTGGCTACGAAGCTCGCGACCAAACAACAATGTGTACGTTCGACTTTCGCCTATGCGAAACACTACGAATGCTAAATATCGCTACTTGTCCAGGGAATATCGCAGACTTCAGATTCACCCCTTGTCATGGGCAAAAGTCGGCAGTGGAACCCTACTATTATCAGCAACTCTTGATTGTTTGCTGTGTTATGAGCTGTGTGGACCACCGGTAATCAATTGAGACATGGGGGTTAACAGAGTTGAAGTTTTCATTATGAAACTGATCCTCCTATATATTATTCCATTATTTTCCCTCCTCCAAAACATTCCTGGGCGATAGAATTTCATATTGTTCTTTCAGAGATGATTTACACAAGAGCGTTGTCATGAGGGTCGCAACTCTTTGTATGTCTATATGCATGACTGCTTTCAGAAATCAGCTCCCTTGTGTTGCTGGTGAGAAAAAAAAAGATCTAGAATAATATTTTGCCAAGTATCTCAGAAATGACACATTTCAGCACTCACAAGCCCAGAGAAACAAAAATTGCCTGTGAAATAAGGAGTGCGTTTTCATTCATGAATGAGAAGTACAGTGGAACCCCGGTAACACGACCACGCACGGGACAGACCCAAAGTGGTCGCGTTAGCGGGGTGGTCGCCTTACCGAAATCGGCCCGATGACTGCCGATCCAGACCGAAGTAAACTGAGTGTCATATTTTCTTTGTTATCCATGTTTCGTTTAATAAACCAGACTAGACCATCTCCAGCCTGGCCTGATACTAGTAAGCAGATAGCCCACTGACACTGTGACGAGTAGGATGGACGACTGGCAGGTGTGGAAATGGTGAATTCCGTGTAAATATTGCGCCCGTCTCATGCTTAGGCCTGCCTTTTATGATCGCTGACCCCAACCGTCATGGACATGGCTTATGTCATGTGTTAATTGGTCCTGTTTGGTACACACGCGGCTGACTCGCCTAAGCTGTGGTCGCAGTCTGGATAGCGGGGTGGTCGCGTTAGTGAAACTCTCCAAAGGGAAATAAAGAGAAAAACAATCGGGACAATTGAAAACTGGTCGTCTTTCCGGGGTGGTCGCGTTATAGGGGTGGTCGTCGACCGGGGTTCCACTGTAATCGGTTCTTTTACCAGTCAAATGTTGGTTTTGCTATGGAGCCGCTTGGAGCGCTAGCTGCAACCAGGACCCCTATTTTCACACCACTTTTCAAGCTATTTTTAGACCGGCGTCAAACTTTCCTTGACGTTTACGGCCTTACTTTGCAGTATTCTAATGTCATATTGCGTCTGGTGATAATGTATCACTAGCTTTCGACCTGATTAGTTGGGCAGTACGAACAAACGTCAGCAAAGGTACAAATTTCGGCGGTTTCTAAAGTCGGCTGTGCCTACCAATGAGTTCTGGAACCAAACTACGTGTACGCGACCTTGTGTTGTGTACAAAGTGTACATCCACGATTTGTCCGCTATGAGTGCTGGGTATTGCGTGGTCGCATCGATTTTTCGTAGGGGTGGGCAGCCACCCCTGCGTTCAAGCCAAGCTTTTTCCGTGAGATTGTGTGCAGTGAGTTTACAGTAGCCACTTCTTCTACATTCCTCACTTCTCCCTAACCATGCTTATTCGACATAGCCAACTCCTGTCGCCACCAGGCTTGTTTTATAGATTTCTGAGTGAATCAAAGGTTTTGCAGAACAAAACGCGTGCCACAGGCTAATGCTGATGTCAGGTCGCACTATGATTGCCTGCGCTGCGACAGAACAGTCGGCATCAGGTGCTGCAATCACGGTCAGGTCACAAAAACGAAAAATAGCCACGCTGTTGCGGGCATAACCCCTCGGCCTCTGTCACCTTGAAATGTAGGTCTAATGAAAAACCCGTCTGATATGTTGTGTATTGCGTCTGCTTTTGCCAGAGCAGGTCACATTACCTTATGCCTGACGAGTAAGTATTTGTTTTCAACCCTCTGGGCCTCCTTATCTGCTTAAGGAACGATTTACATAAATAGGGAGGTTGAGATCAGCGACTTATCAGGGATCCTTATTCAGATCGAAATGTACACAAAATGTCCTCGTTGTACAGAATTCTATCCGTATATATATACGTATAAGGATCTGTGATAAGTTGCTGATCTCAACCACCCATGTAACAGTAGAGTTCGTATTTTGAAATTTTTGCATAATAACATATAGGATTAAGTCAACTTCTAAAATCTCACAAATTTTCGACCTCAACCGGTTTCTTTCTCGGGCACTTTTGAGTAAGAAACTCCAGAAAAGACTGCGCTGAATCCCAAATTTTTGTACTCTCTATTTTGCATAACATGCAGTTTTTTCATCAAAGAAACTCCAATGATAGCTTTAAAATTTCATAACCTTATCCTTTAATGGTGGCTCTATCTACTGTAATGAAATTTCATGAAAAATACCAAAATATCAAAATTTTGATATTCTCAGCCCCCAATCATCAGATTTTCATGGAGCACCAGCGTTCATAAAAACTGCTATTCTATCACCACAGCAACGAAAATTGCAATAAAATTCAACAAAAAAATGTCGTTTTTGAGGGTTAAATGATCGATTTAATTACGATATTTTCTGATGTACAAAATACTATGCTGAAATGTTGCCAACAAAATTTCCTTTTAGGTGCCAGACCCAGTAGTTTTAGATATAGNAATTCTGACAGTGACGTCACTTGAAAATTTTATGTAAATTATGTAAATTTATTCAATTCTCAATACGGCTGACGTACCAGAATGCAGATAGAAGGTGACCGACCTTTGACCCAGGAAATTCACCAATCACGCCGGGGGTTTTCCATGTTAAAAATAGAAAATCTATCAACATAATAGTTCACATACTTACCACCTGCGCCAGCACCGACCAATCAGAGGCACGAAGGTGGTAGGCACGCCTGGTCCTAACATATGCAAAAGCTCGATGTAAAATAGTTAGGATCGGGTACCAGTCTATTTTAGATATTGACATTTAAAGGTGGATATTCTTTATTGACCAGGACTGTACATGCTGGAGACAAATACTGATGCCAGTTCTGGTACATCAATGGCTACGTTCCAAGGCCCTCTATCATAATCCGTCCCATTTGAATAAAGCTACTTTAATGCAATGAGATAGTCACATGTATCCTCTGTAAGTGTCATGCTAGCTCATTTGCTGTAGTATTAGCTCTTTTAATTTTGTGAATAACTGCTGAACTTCAAATTTTGTGTGATAACAGCACTGCATGGTCGTAAAGAACTCTAATGCTTTCAGCATATTAGATTATAGTGGGTAACTGTAATAGTACGGTGGCACCCACCACAGTTGATGGTTGTAGTGAGGCTGTGATAATGGTTCAATTCTGTATTCATCAGTCCTTGTGGAATCAGAATACTTTATCTGGTTGTAAACAGACTGGCTCTCTAAAATCATGCTAAAAATGCTAAAATTGCATCCAACAGACCTCTCCTTATAGTAGTGTCCCACTCGCAGATTCTGGCCTGTCACAAGGGACAAATGACAAAATCGTAGCTCCTTGTAACAGTTCTCTGGCTTGCAGAAAAATTTTCAAAAAGTTCAAAATTTGCCTACGACAAAATTTTAGTATCATATATAGTGTCGTACATGGTCGTAGCAATTTGTACAGGATCGTAGGCCTAAAGCCCAGGTCACACTGTGGCGACTTAGGCGGGCGAATCCTGGCAAACTAGAATGAAATGGTCCATGGACCAGGGGCGTGTCCAGGATTTCGAGCAGAGGGGGGTCCAGGGGGTCGAGGGTCGTCGAGAATGGAGCCAGAGAGGGGGAGCGCGAGGGGGTGTCCCCCTCACGGGTAGGAAATTTTGTAAAATCTGCACACCGAAGACGCCATTTCCCAGCATTTCAGCCTTGAACATGTCTTGACTGAGTGAACCTGGTCGCATCCGCCGTACCCGACAACGGCTATAAGCTACCACATGGGCTTACTCATAACAGAAAGCGGGTAGGGGTCCGAAGTTTCGAGAACCCGCTAGACCCCTGACCCCTCACCTACTAGCCCCTCTCCCTGTATTTCATGCTCGCTTGAAGTAATAAGGGTAAAAAAATATATGGCCTGCGCGAGCAGCGGGGGGTCCGGACCCCCTGGACCCCCCCCTCTGGACACGCGCCTGTGGACCATGTACGTACCTCTCTCTGTCATTACACTATTATGTCCAAAGGGGTGAGCACATGGTCCATGGACCATTTCATTCTAGTTCACGGGGATTCGCCCGCCTACATTGTAAGTTGCCACAGTGTGACCTGGGCTTTAGGAAGAATAACCTCGACTATCTACGACAGTCTGTGACTATCTACGAGTCATGTGTGAAGAAACTACATGTACAAGCATCTACGAGTATCTAGTTGACCACCCATGACTAACTTTGTCTACGCCTGCGAGTGTTCGACCAATCAGCGACCAGTTGACAGCTCATGTTGATGGTAAGCTTCGACAGTGTTCGACAAGGTACAAATACCTATGTGTTTAGGGATGCCAACGTGCAATTGGCTATGAAGCTCACGACCAATCAACAATGCGTATCCTCCCATTCGAATTTCGCCCGTGCGAAACACTACGAATGCTAAATATCGCTACTTGTCGAGGGAATATCGCAGACTTCAGATTCACCCCTTGTCATGGGCAAAAGTCGGCAGTGGGACCCTCCTATTATCAGCAACTCCTGATTGTGATTGTTCGCTGTGTTATGAGCTGTGTGGACCACCGGTAATCAATTGAGACATGGGGGTTAACAGAGTTGAAGTTTTCATTATGAAACTGATCCTCCTATATATTATTCCATTATTTTCCCTCCTCCAAAACATTCCTGGGCGATAGAATTTCATATTGTTCTGTCAGAGATGATTTACACAAGAGCGTTGTCATGAGGGCCACAACTCTTTGTATGTCTATAAGCATGACTGCTCTCAGAAATCAGCTCCCTGGTGTTGCCGGTGAAAAAAAAAGATCTAGAATAATATTTTGCCAAGTATCTCAGAAATGACACATTTCAGCACTCACAAGTCCAGAGAAACAAAAATTGCCTGTGAAATAAGGAGTGCGTTTTCATTCATTCATGAGAAGTAAATGGTTCTTTTACCAGTCAAATGTTGGTTTTGCTATGGAGCCGCTTGGAGCGCTAGCTGCGACCATATGGACCCCTATTTTCACACCACTTTTCAAGCGTTTTTTAGACCGGCGTCAAACTTTCCTTGACGTTTACGGCCTTATTTTGCGGTATTCTAACGTCATATTGCGCCTGGTGATAATGTATCACTAGCTTTCGACCTGATTAGTTGAGCAGTACAAACAAACGTCAGCAAAGGTACAAATTTCGGCGGTTTCCAAAGTCGGCTGCGTCTAGTGGTGAGTTCTCGAACCAAACTACGCGAGCTTGTGTTGTGTACAAAGTGTATTTCCACGATTTCACCGCTATGAGCGCTGGGTATTGCGTGGTCGAGTCGATTTTTCGTAGGGGTGGCAGCCACCCTGCGTTCACATGTTCAGCCAAGCTTTTCCTGTGAGATTGTGTGCAGTGAGTTTGCAGTAACCACTTCCTCTACATTCCTCCTTTCTCCCCAACCATGCTTATTCGACACAGCGAACGCCTGTCGCCACCAGGCTTGTTTTATAGATTTCTGAGTGAATCAAAGGTTTTGCAGAACAAAACGCGTGCCACAGGCTAATGCTGATGTCAGGTTGCACTATGATTGCCTGCGCTGCGACAGAACAGTCGGCATCAGGTGTTGCAATCACGGTCAGGTCACAAAAACGAAACATGTGTACGATCATCGTGGAACAGGCAGCATCTGCGCGCAGGGAATCGTAACCGTTTTCAGGTCACCTGCGACTAAGCATCGCGAAGTTCTGGCAGTCATGTGACTTTTTCAAGATGGCAGCGCCCAAGCAGGGTATGAAAATGCTGATCACTGATTGGTTAAAATAGACCAACTTTTGGATAATCGCACTCAAGTGAGGTCGACTGCGACTGAATTACGCCCATCGGGATCATGATTCATCGTGGTGCAGAAGTTGAACATCTTGCGATTCGTTATCTTTTGGATCAGCGACTGATCCCGATCGTCGCAGGTGAGACGCAACTGNAAAAAAACCTTTAAAAAATTTTTTTAGGGTTTTTTTTAGGGCAGGCATGGCGCCAAGGGGGTTAAAAAGGGCACAGTGGTGCCCCCTTTTAGGGCATGGCGCACCGCCTCTCTAACACTGCCTAGAATTAACACTGTGATGCAAAATCAAACTCGGCAATTTTCATTGTTCCCGCAGAGATTGCCTTTTATATTACTGGCATTGCGTGAAAGCGGTGAAATGGCTGTGGGTGAATAGGTCGCTGCATATCTCTTGGGGGGTTGTTAGGCAAATGCTTTTAAAAGCACATCTCTGCCCTCAACAGATAAGACATGTGGAAAAGATGAAGTGCATGTGATGTCGTCGTGGTAATGGTGGTAGGATGGATCAGTAATGATGATGGCTCTCTGGCGGGCACAATCAGTAGAAGTCAGAGTGGTCATCATTGTCTTTATGCGCTTTGTGTCTGGGTCCTTTGGTTGGTTCTTTGTAATGGTTATACGGTAATTCACTACTATGGGTTGCTAAAAATTAGATTGTACTGATCCACAGGGTGCACAAAGTAGCAGAATATTGAAAAAAGGTTTTTGACCCATGTTTGGTATTGTTTGCAAATTTTCGACCCCAACCAGGGTCTTCCTCAGGCACTTTTCAGTTGGAGAGACCAACTGAAAAGATTCTGGAAGTTGACTTCTTGATATTTATCGTTTGCTGATATTTTTTCACATTAGGCTTTTTTTTCATAGAAGTAGACAGTATACTAAAACGCCGGTTAACAATGGCTCCACGGTCGTGAATCCATCTGAAGCCTTTGTTAACCGGCGTTTTTGTATACCGTATACTTCTATGTAAAGGAAGCCTAAAGGAGCAATTTTTCCCACTAGGTCACAATATGATCAACACTTTCAGGGCTTTCATTAAGCCTGCGTATGGCGTCTATTACGCATGTAAACTACACAAATGATGCAAATATAAATAACTCTGAAGTCTCAAAAACGCAGGTAAATTCGATGATACGCTGATAGAGAAAGTGTGGAAGTCCCATCTGTATACTCAGTCTCCATTACGCCAGTAGGACCCCGGCTAACGCAGGTATCAAGATACTGATAGTCGTGCGCGGCCAAATTTTCTTCAACACGCCGAATCCTTGCTAGCGGAGGTGAAAATAGAACAAGGGATTCCCTTCGCCCATGGCAACCACACACTCCTGGCTCGAGCGCTGCACGGGTAGCAACCAACGAAGGGACGATTTGACCCCAGTAAAATATAACAAGCAGTCATGACCCCGAAAAAGAATTGCTGGAAGTCTAAAGACCCCAGCATCTTCCCAAATAGACGTCCATGAAAAAATAGTGGAAGTCATGATCCAGGTAGGGAAAAAGTTAATGAAAGCCCTGACTTTCTGCCCCGAGAATTCATCTGTGCAAAACATCTTCCAAAACTTTACTTTGACACTACTAGGTGCTTATACAGAGTGTATTCACCCACTAGCCTGCCGTGGGCAGATCATTATGTTGATACCCCGACTACGTGATGTGTTCTCATTCCCTAGGCTATTGCCAGCCACTGAGAGAACAGAACAGCTATTTGCAGCCTGATCAAGTTGACTCACATCCGTGAGGTTCAAAGACAGACAAACCTCATTCCCGGCTCTTCACATCCTTTGCTTGGTGCCTAGTACCTTGTTTCTTTACAAGGGCAAGTAGACCCCAATCAAGTGAGGAATACGAGTAGCTTGAGATGGCTTCCTCTGTACCAGGGCCAATAATGCTAGCGTCGGACCCGACGAAAAGTCAAATACAGGGGCGGATCCAGGATTTTGGAATAGGGGAGCCTGGACACCGTCAGCCTGCAGTCTTGAAAGGCGAGCGCCAAAGGCGCGAAGCCTTGACAGGGGGTTGGGGGCCCTCCCCCAGAAATTTTGAATTCTAGATGCACTTAGATACGATTTCCAAGCATATAAACAAACCGTAATGTTTACAATTCGAACTAGAGCACCTTTAAGAAAAGTAGCAACAACAAAATCTCTGCATCGACTACAACAAAACTGTAACTTGTCAGAGTGGCACAATGGAAACATCGGCACCTGTCATCTCTGATATGTTTCAGATTCAGATTTCCAGTTGGACCCACTTTTTGGGCATCTATAAACAGAGAACTGAAGAACCAAAGAACTGAAGAACTCAAATGATCGATTAGTTGTACCTGGTAATGGTACAGAGAATTCAGGTCAAAGCTATGTTGGACATCCAAGGCAAACAGGGGCATCTATAAACAGAGAACTGAAGAACCAAAGAACTGAAGAACTCAAATGATCGATTAGTTGTACCTTTAGTTCCTTGAAACAGTATATCTCCCCCAGAAATTTTGAATTCTAGATGCACTTAGATACGATTTCCAAGCATATAAACAAACCGTAATGTTTACAATTCGAACTAGAGCACCATTAAGAAAAGTAGCAACAACAAAATCTCTGCATCGACTACAACAAAACTGTAACTTAGGGCTGTCAGAGTGGCACAATGGAAACATCGGCACCTGTCATCTCTGATATGTTTCAGATTCAGATTTCCAGTTGGACCCACTTTTTATGTGTCGAGGGCAACTCTCTTTGACAGCAAAGGCTTTCTCTTGTTTCTTTTGCAGTAGATCGCATTTGCCAAAGTTGTCTATAAGACAGGAGCCTGATAGCCCAGTGGTTATCACGTCCGCTTAGCAAGCGGCAGGTCCCGGGTTCGAATCCAGCCCGGGCCATATGGGATTTCATTCCCGGCTCTTCACGTCCGTTGCTTGTACCTTGTCTTTGCAAGGGCAAGTAAAATACCCCATCCAAGTGAGGAACATGAGTAGCTTGTGATGGCCTCCTCCGTACTTACCAGGGCCAATAATGCTATAGCGTTGGCCCTGACGGAAAAATGAAATACAAATACCAGCATACATTGGCCTTGCGCCTGGAAGCAACTGAACGCAACAGCTATCGATGTACACATTCTGTGCACATCGGTAATACGACAGCTTGAGGTCACTGCGGAAACAAGTGGCACGAACTGGCAGTTTCAATCTGGAGCACGCACATTGGACAGGCATTGGTATAGAATGCGACACGGAAATTGTCGATGTCTTCCAATATTGCCAGCGCGCGCATCAGAAACGACTGAAGACAACTAGAAGCAACCATCGGCAACGAGTAGAATATGAGCAACTGACTGGAACGAGCACAACGGACAGCAATAACGTTACCGGTGTGCGTACAACGGCCTATTCTGATCAGTTACGGCTGGTTTCAGGTAGTCGCAACCGTTGCTAGAAATGCCATTGCTGGTGGTTGGTTCTAGTCGCTTAAAGCTATTTGCCATGTTTGTCTAACTATTTGTCATAATTTTTAGGCCTGATCGGCTGGATGGGCGTGAATGGAACAATCATTTGTTTTTGTCGCTTTTTCCATCCAGGTGGTCCAAGATATTCCACTTTAACACCATATTTCCTGCTTTTTAAAATGGACCGTTATGAGACCTGCTCAGTTCCCTTGGTGAGATGTAACCGATCGTGCTTTTCCTGACAAAACTACTCGCCCACATTGTCCAAAGCCCAACCATCATAAACAAAATAAGGCAATTGCCAGGACAAGAAAATTCCCTATTGGAAACATCCCTTTAATTGACTGATAAGACTGGTCGTTAATCGTTGGGTCATAGAGCTGCCATTTACACCATACTCACTTCACAAAGCTTTCTCTTAGTAATGAGAATCAATCAAGCAAAATGAAGTGTTACATTACCTCTTTCTTCGCCTTTAATAGACCTTGAAAGTGAGACTGGGCTGGTATATGAGATTGATGATGGTATATGGGACGGCTTGATGGCCAGTTAATGATCAGTGAGGCAGAAATAAGAGCCCAAGATGGCTGGGAAATGTCTCCTACGTTTGTGAAAAGTGTTGTAAGTAGTGATGTTATGGTTCAGAATCCTTCCCATCTATTCTATTCTTGGTTGTGTTTGGTTTTAAGGTCTGCCTTGCCATGCTATTAACATCGTAAATGCTTTGCTGAAGGAACACATTGATGTGCCCGACTCACAGCCCTCACTCAGTAGTGACCTATCACTATGCCTCGAAATGTTCAGTGGGAAGGGGTTAATATCACTTGGTGAATGGAGATAGATATCGTATTAGACCTACTGGGTGGGAAGGGGTTAATAGAGAGGATGCGCAGCGTCACGACTCCCACTCCCACTCCGAGGTGATACCCTTTTTGCGTCTTACGTCATCAGTTACTGCAGGGGTTTCCCGGTGAAGTCGGTCGGAAAAACGAGTTGAAAGCATCGAAGTTGTAAGTGGTTTCCCACTTGCTTTTTCTCTTGTTTGAGCAGGTGTTAAATATGATTAAGGTTGACATAGCATTCTTTCAACATTATTCTTGAAACACTGATCCCTTTTATCGGGATGGAGCGTGCTGAACACATCAAAACGTGTTTTTAGCCCGCTTGGCCCATAGGCCAAAAGGGCTTATGCTGTGCTTGGCGCCTTTAGTGGTGGTCTGTCGTGCGTGCGTCCGTAAACTTTTCCCTTGTCAGATGGATAGCACCTTCAGTTTTTGACGGATCATTTTCATATTGCATATGGGTGTGTATGACCACAAAATCTAGGTCAAGTTCGATTTTGGGTGCGATGCGATTTCTTCTTTGGCCAGTAGGGGGCGTTTTCTGAAAAAATTCAAAGGCCTGTATTTTGAGATTGGCTTGAGCTATCATGATGAAACTTTGTATGTATGTACCTCTAGTTGGTGGTGACTTGCACACGAAATTTTGGCGCAGTCTGATTCTTTTCTTTGCCACTAGGGGGCCAAAACGAAAATATCAAATTTTTCCTTGTCAGATGGATAGCGCCTTCAGTTTTTGAGGGATCATTTTCAAATTGCACACAGGTGTGTATGTCCTCAAAATTTAGGTCAAGTTCGATTTTGGGTGCGATGCGATTCCTATTTTGGNCGGAAAAACGAGTTGAAAGCATCGAAGTCGTAAGTGGTTTCCCACTTGCTTTTTCTCTTGTTTGAGCAGGTGTTAAATATGATTAAGGTTGACATAGCATTCTTTGAACATTATTCTTGAAACACTGATCCCTTTTATCGGGATGGAGGGTGCTGAACACATCAAATTTACGTTATTTTTTGGTGTGCCAAAATCGTGAAAAAAGGCGGCGTAGGCGCGCTACACATGGCCTACAGATCCATGACGTTGGTTGGGGACCACTGCGTGAAGGACGACGTCATGTGACGTCGCCCACGTCGTAATCACTTCACGTCTTGCGCAACCTGAAAAACGACACTACGAGTTCCGAGAACGACTCCAAGACCAACTCGGAGTGGGAGTGGGAGTCGTGACGCTGCGCATCCGGCTCTCTAGTATCACTTTGTGAATCGAGGTAGATATCTTATCAGACTCATTGGGTGGGAAGGGGTTAATATCACTTGGTGACTTGAGACAGATATCGTATTAGACCTACTGGGTGAAGGGTTAACATCACTTGATGAATCGAGATAGATATCTTATCAGACCCACTGGGTGGGAAGGGGTTAATGTCAGATGATAGGCCTGCAATCCGTGGTGATTCAATCGATGGACACTGCACCTGACCACCGTACGAGCTCACCATGTGAGCACCTGCTTTTACTCAATTGTATGTATGTAGGTGAGTTATAATATGAATATATAATGGTGAAAATGACATTAGCCATTTTTCTAAATGATATTTTTTATTATTTTGAAAATCAAGTGGTGTGTGTATTCATATATAATTTCTTCATGTAAGACTGTAATATAAACATGACCAGTGCTGCAATGGACAAATTGTCTGCTGTCCGATCAGGTCTGACACAACAGCCGTTATCACTTGGATGCGATGTCCAATAATTTGATTACCAAATCTTATTGGTGCTACTAGATCAAGTTGGACATTCGATGATGGCAATCTTATTAAAGGTGGAATATCGTAGACGTCACCCGTGAAATTGGTGCCCATAAAATGTGGAATACGACAAACATCATTCACAAGCGTACGATATGTTTGCATGGTGGATAAGTTTAAGGCACCTCCGGGGAATCTCATTATTGCACTCTGCACTGGAATTCACACCCATCCAGCGAAATAAGAGCTTGGCATGTCGACTGGTATGGTGTTTGCGGGCATGGCGCAGATGGTACATTTGGGGTCTCATAAGGACAATAACCCTCACAAAAAACTTCAGGTTGATTGCTCAAAGCGTTGTGACCTTGAGCAAGTCACTTTGCCTCACTTGCTTCACTCCACCCGGGTATAAAAGAGGTACCTGGCTGGTAGTGATGGTCTATGTGAATGTTAGTCCAAGAGCGCTGAAATCGGCTGCCGGGACTGTAATACTCCCCAGGGAGTGGAGAAATGAAATTGGAATGAACAGACCTACATGTATAGAGGAATCTCACTGATGTCATCAAATCGTGACTGGCCGTCAAAATGACGCAAACTGGCGTCGATAGGGTGCTACACGTGGATTGACATTACGCCTGACGTGACGAGACAGCACACGAAATAATGTCATCGCGTCATCGTGACGTTCCTTCAGGAAACACGTGGTCAATTTGACTCCCAATGTGGCCTTTACGACGTCACGTCAGAGACCTCTATAGCTGGGGAAAAAATGTGACGCGCCCTTGTATTGACACTGCGTTGCAGTAAAAGAGCGCTTCGTCATGAATAATAGGTGGCATTGGTGTACTATCAGTTCAAAACCACGCGTATATTCTCGCGTGGTCTGCGTGATCGGGGTTCCCTATTGTTTGCTTGTATACATGTACTGTTGTTCATAGCTGGGGTAGTGGAGGTTACGAGGAAGTTGGCCTACTGAGGTCTGGGTTCGATTTTTGCATGTGTTAAATGCAAAAAGTCATGTAAAATCTCAAAGAATGCTGTTATTTCATGCGTTTTGTCAGGCCTGGTGTTTCTTGAGGGACTTTTACGGTAATATTAGGCCTATACTAATGCAGATATCCAACATAAAGCACAAAAAAAAACGACAGACAATGATAAAATACCTATAAGTCATCGCTGCATTAATAAGGCCCTGTACATGTACATACCTTAATCTCGCGTTTGTAACATCATTCTTAAATCTAAGACTAGGGATACACTGAACGCGATTTACCCAACCAACATGCATGTTGTTTGTTCACAAGGTCACACTTTCAAGGATAACATAGGCCCTACTGTTATTGGTTTTGTTTCTGTTTCGTTTCGTTTCTTGGTTTACAAACGCCAGTGATACGGGATCAATCTGTGGTATATCTTCTTCTGTGATGGGTTGAGCTGGGGAGGACGGTAGAGCACTCACTCAGGAGCACTCACCCAGACTATTAGGACAGAAATTCACACCAAATTACACGTACCAAAACAGTTTTGTTTACCTCTTCCGAAGAATCTGCCATGATCAGCATCCTTCTGTCACATGGACTGTCTTGACATGCTTGATATGCATGACACCTATACTGTTTCAAGGAACTAAAGGTACAACTCATCGATCATTTGAGTTCTTCAGTTCTTTGGTTCTTCAGTTCTCTGTTTATAGATGCCCCCACTTTTTATGTGTCGAGGGCAACTCTCTTTGACAGCAAAGGCTTTCTCTTGTTTCTTTTGCAGTAGATCGCATTTGCCATAAATTGTCTATAAGACCAGCATACATTGGCCTTGCGCCTGGAAGCAACTGAACGCAACAGCTATCGATGTACGCATTCTGTGCACATCGGTAATACGACAGCTTGAGGTCATTGCGGCAACAATTGGCACAAACTGGCAGTTTCAATCTGGAGCACGCACATTGGACAGGCATTGGTATAGAGGAAGTGCAGCGACGATTGTGACGTCACTGCCGCGACGAGATGCCGCCATGTTGGACGTCACGTCCAACGCATTCGTAGCTTCAAATGACGTCCAACATGGCTGACGTGCGAATTATGATGTCAATGATGACGTCACGTGAAGTTCCTCTATAGAATGCGACACGGAAATTGTCGATGTCTTCCAATATTGCCAGCGCGCGCATCAGAAACGACTGAAGACGACTAGAAGCAACCATCGGCAACGAGTAGAACATGAGCAACTGACTGGAACGAGCACAACGGACAGCAATAATGTTACCGGTGTGCGTACTTCGGCCTATTCTGATCAGTTGCTGCTGGTTCCAGGTAGTCGCAACCGTTGCTAGAAATGCCATTGCTGGTGGTTGCTTCTAGTCGCTTAAAGCTATTTGCCATGTTTGTCTAACTATTTGTCATAATTTTTAGGCCTGATCGGCTGGATGGGCGTGAATGGAACAATCATTTGTTTTTGTCGCTTTTTCCATCCAGGTGGTCCAAGATGTTCCACTTTAACACCATATTTCCTGCTTTTTAAAATGGACTGTTATGAGACCTGCTCAGTTCCCTTGGTGAGATGTAACTGATCATGCTTTTCCTGACAAAACTACTCGCCCACATTGTCCAAAGCCCAACCATCATAAACAAAATAAGGCAATTGCCAGGACAAGAAAATTCCCTAATGGAAACATCCCTTTAATTGACTGATAAGACTGGTCGTTAATCGTTGGGTCATAGAGCTGCCATTTACACCATACTCACTTCACAAAGCTTTCTCTTAGTAATGAGAATCAATCAAGCAAAATGAAGTGTTACATTACCTCTTTCTTCGCCTTTAATAGACCTTGAAAGTGAGACTGGGCTGGTATATGAGATTGATGATGGTATATGGGACGGCTTGATGGCCAGTTAATGATCAGTGAGGCAGAAATAAGAGCCCAAGATGGCTGGGAAATGTCTTCTAGATGTTTGTGAAATGTGTTGTAAGTATAGTGATGTTATGCTTCAGAATCCTCCCCATCTATTCTATTCTTGGTTGTGTTTGGTTTGCACTTAAGGTCTGCCTTGCCATACCATTAACCTTAAGCTGCGTTTACCAGACATCCGGAATGCGGTATAGGGACGCGGAATGCGAAAATGCATTGCATTTTCCGCGTTCCTCAATCCGAATTCCGCGTCTCAGCTAAATGTAGCTTTACTGTATTTTGATGAACTGCTACCCATATTGTAATCAAACATCGTAAATGCTTTGCTGAAGGAACACACTTGGCATTAGCTGTGTTCACACTGAAATCGACTTGAAAGCGTTTTCCGGAAAACGTTTTACGGAAAACGCTTTTGACCAAAAATGACCGCGCCACATTACACTCACAAAGCCCAGTGATGTGCCCAACTGCATAAAACAGGTACAGGTTACACCTCTCCCCAACAAGAGGCCCATGGGCCTTGCGCTCAGCTGACTATGACCTGCCAAGTCAAGAGGTTGAAATAGGGGAAAGAGAAACAAGTACCCATAGTTCACCTTTTTAGCTCACCTCTGTGAGGTGAGCTTCTCCCATGGTGTGTCGTCCGTCGTCCGTCGTCGTCCGTGTTTGCAGATGGGGGCTTAGGAGNGTGTCTTGGTACCGTCTACTTATATGCCAAATTTCGGTGCGATTGGACTTCAACATGGCTGCCAGGCGGCCATCTTGAAAAATTTACTTTGTCCATATCTCATCGGCAGTAAATGTTACGATGTTTCTGCACTAATCTTTCACCATTCAGTGTATCACCAGGCTACTCACACTTCATACTCTGTCACAGAGGTGAGCACAATGGCCCTGGCCATTTCATTAATGGTTAACAAGCAAATTAACCCTTTGGAGACTAATCTCGCCCTGAGGCACACAGCCAGCTACAACCAAAATAAGAGGAAACAAGACATTCAAATGTCCATCGTGAAAAATGAGTTTAGATTGTGACCTCAACATATTCAAAAAGCCTCTGAACATTTTTCACAGCAGAACTAAATAAAACAAATTGTCATACATGTGCGTGGTTCACTCATCACGAGATCATTTAGTACAGGGATATAATTTATGCCGTCTCGAAAGAGTTAAATATATTCATTATACATTATACTTCTGGTAGCTCTACTTGAAAGTGCCAGCCTGAAGAAGACCCCGGTTGGGGTCGAAAATTGCTAAATTTCTGGAGGACGACTTCGGTATCATTTTGTGTAGCGCCTTTGTGCTCAGTTTTGGATTACGGTAGAAGGATACATGTAGATATCCTATCAGACCCATTGGGTGGGAAAGGGCTAATATCACTTGGTGAATCTTCTCAGACCCAGTGCGTAAGCAGATAATATCACTTGGTAAATGGAGACAGATATCATATTAGACCTACTGGGTGGGAAGGGTTAATATCACTTGGTGAATTTAGACAGATATCTTATCAAACTCATTGAGTGGGAAAGGGTTAATATCACCTGGTGAATCGAGATAGATATCATATTAGACCCACTGGGTGGGAAGGGGTTAATGTCAGATGATAGACCTGCAATCCGTGGTGATTCAATCGATGGACACTGCACCTGACCACCTTACGAGCTCACCATGTGAGCACGTGCTTTACTCAATTGTATGTACAGTGGAACCTCCCTTAACGGACACCTCTGCCAGGAGGACACCTCTTTATTAAGGACACCAAAGTTCAGACCCAAACTGACCATTTCCATTCATTTCAACCTCTGTAATCAGGACACCTCTCAATTAAGGACAGCATTTGTCAGTCCCAAAGGTGTCCTTAATAGAGAGGTTCCACTGTATGTAGGTGAGTTATAATATGAATAAATGGTGAAAATGACATTAGCCATTTTTCTTAATATTTTTTATTATTTTGAAAATCAAGCGGTGTATTCATATATAATTTCTTCATGTAAGACTGTAATATAAACATGACCAGTGCTGCAGTGGACAAATTGTCTGCTGTCCGATCAGGTCCGACACAACAGCCGTTATCACTTGGATGCGACATCCAATAATTTGATTACCAAATCTTATTGGTGCTACTAGATCAAGCTGGACATTCGATGATGGCAATCTTATTAAAGGTGGAATATCGTAGACGTCACCCGTGAAATTGGTGCCCATAAAATGTGGAATACGACAAACATCATTCACAAGCGTACAATATATTTGCGTTGGTGGAGAAGTTTAAGGCACCTCCGGGGAATCTCATTATTGCACTCCGCACTGGAATTCACACCCATCCAGCGAAATAAGAGCTTGGCATGTCGACTGGTATGGTGTTTGCGGGCATGGCGCAGATGGTACATTTGGGGAAGTGGTGGTGCTGGTCATTAAAAGGAACATTTCCCTCATAAGGACAATAACCCTCACAAAAAACTTCAGGTTGATTGCTCAAAGCGTTGTGACCTTGAGCAAGTCACTTTGCCTCACTTGCTTCACCCGGGTGTAAAAGGGGTACCTGGCTGGTAGTGATGGTCTATGTCAGTCCAAGAGTACTTAAATCGGCTGCTGGGACTGTTATACTTCCCAGGGAGTGGAGAAATGAAATTGGAATGAACAGACCTACATGTATAGAGGAATCCCACTGATGTCATCGAATCGTGACTGGCCGTCATAATGACGCAAACTGGCATCAATAGGGTGCTACACGTGGATTGACATTACGCCTGACGTGACGAGACAGCACACGAAATAATGTCATCGCGTCATCGTGACGTTCCTTCAGGAGACACGTGGTCAATTTGACGGCCAACGTGGCCTTTACGACGTCATGTCGGAAACCTGTATAGCTGGGGAAAAAATGTGAAGCGCCCTTGTATTGACACATTCGGAACTCCCGAAGGCAACTGCTTGGCAATTTCCATAGACACTCGCATTTCCCCTTCGACACAATTCCAAGGCAGCCATCTTGAATGCACAACGATTTCAATGGGTTTCTGGTGGTTTGGATGCGGTCGCCTCATCACACCCTGCGCATGAACGAAATAGTTCACACAAAAACGTTGCGTTATTGATCAATAATTGGCAGATTGGGTGACATATTGGTAAGTTTATATATAATATGCCTCAACTTATCCAGGAAATAAGGTTGGATATCTTAGCAGGCCAAAATTCGGCGAAAATAGTTCCACGGTCGGTCACGTGGGTTGGTTGATCAACAACATGGCTGCCTTGGACTTGGGTCCGAGGTGAAATGCGCCGCCCAGTGGATAGATAAGCAGTTCGCCTCAGGTCGTTCCGAATGGTATTGACACTGCGTTGCAGTAAAACAGCGCTTTATAAAAGCTCACATTTTTTTGTTCATCTGCTCCAGTTCACATCCTGGTATAAAAAAATGTGTGTGTATTCTTCATTCTCATTCAGTTGTGGAGAAGAGATTCACTGCCACTTGTCCCCTTAGATAGCACCCACTATCGATGTTCCATCAGGCGATATGGCCAATAAACAATTTTCTGTTCATCCTGGCCTTTTGCTATCAGCCTTTTCCGATCTTGGCTTTGATGTGGTGGATTCTATTCCCGCTTTTTCCCGCAGGTGACGAGTCACCTGACTTTGGTATTACCACTCTGCAGTGAATTGGTAAATTAGAATGTGGGTGTGTAGTTCCCAAAAGGCATGAGGTTGTGACAAGATCATGCTGAACTTAAAGCCCCACTGTATTGAATTTGAAAAGCACAAATCATCGCCACGATTCTCGACGTCAGTGGACGACGTCACGACGTCATTGTAGTGTAAAATGTACTATGCTCCATCTGAATACATTGGAGCTCTCCCTGTCGTTTTTACTAATGCGTGCTGAAAACTAGGCCTTGATTCTCTGAAGTAGGTATGGGGCAAGCATTTTGGGACCTACAGGAGGCCATGAGACCTCTATGTGCATTCTCCGAACATTTTGAAAATATCGTAAAATTCAATACAGTGGGGCTTTAAAGCAAACTGGTCCTGTCAGTCAACGACTCAAGGACAACGTGTCTGAATGGCAATGATCTGAAGGTTGAATGGCCAAACTTCCCTCATTCTTCATGCATTACATTAAAGCTAAATCTTCTGCTAGCAAGGTGGTGCATATTCAATGTTTACCAGGACTGGGAGATATACAGGTAAATCTAAAATATTAGGGAGGTTTAGAAATCAAACGATATGCAAAAACTTAATGATGACATTATTTTTCATACTACACATTCACCAGATTTTATATCGGTACAAAAATAATGTTGCCGTTAACGTTTACGTTTATCGTTTGATTTCTAAACCTCCCTAATACGCATGTGCTAGTAAGTCTACTGCACTGTTGTAATGAGACTGCCAAGGGCAATCTCGTACCCAGAGATTCGTTACGCTCGGGTGAGGTTGTAGGTCGCTCCACGAATCTCTGGAGACGGCTAGCCATTCACGCCTTATGTGTGATTTGTGTCATCGTGCAGTTTTAGACCGCAGATGCATTGAAATAATTTGAGTATAAAATATTATCTGCAAAAATGTCCTTAGGAAGGTTTTTATGAGGGATCTGTTGTATTTATTGAGGAAAAACCACAGCACTACTTGGCGCACCATATAAACTTGGAGTGAAACGGTCAAAAATTTGTATATATTCTTGCCTGGGGAAAGCCCGAAGTAGTCCGTAGCCGTCTCCAGAGATTAGTGTAGCGACCATCAACCTCGGTTGAGCGTAACTAATCTCTGGGGACGAGATTTTTCCAAGGGTAGTGATTTCTGTATGGTATATGCCATCTTGTACTGTGTCGGGCTGTTATTAACTACCAAACAATTTTCCATTGAGATTGAATGCAAACACTCGAAAGCTTAAAATGCTTTAAGAATATCGAAGTTTAAGAAAATTTGATTTTATAACCATCTTTGCTCCACTGGCAGTTCATATTCATCAAAGTGTGTTATCTTCATCTTTATGACTAAGACTAGTCAGCACATCTGTTTAAAGAAAGTTTTCTGTGGCACAATGAAATGACGTCGTTTGGGTACTTACTTTGTACTTTACAAATTCTATGAAATAAAAACTTGACATGTTCACATTGGTGATTTTCTTGAGATTCAGCAATTTTGTTTCAAAAATAACTTTTATCTTTCACTAAAACTGCATTTCTTTGAAGATGGCATGTTGTTTAGACCAAAAGATTGCAACGACAGGTTATCAAGAGACGGTACACCAGCATTTCTGCGACTGATTTGTAAAAAATCTAGTGCTTCTATTTATCTCTGGGCAGTTGAAGAGTGCAATAGGGTTATATCTAGGATTTCAGTGCAAACTTTTTGAAAAGGCCGGCAATTTTCATTTGCGGCATTTCTTAAACGAAATTTGTGAAGCTTCTATTTATCTCCTGGCAGTTCAAGAGTGCAGCAGGGTTATATATAGGATTTCAGTGCAAACTTTTGAAAAGGGCAATTTTCATTTGCGACATTTCTTAAACGAAATTTGTGAAGCTTGTCAGTTAAAAAGGTCTCTATAACTCGAGTCAGCAGCCAATTTAAGCAAGTTTCTAAGGTATTATGACCAAAAGGGACCATGACAGAGGGTCAGGGGGGTACAAAAACCTTTTTAAAATTTTTTAAAAATTTTTTAGGGGCACGGCGGCCTAGGGGGTTAAAAAAGGGCACAGCAGTGCCCCCTTTTAGCGGCACGGCGCAATGCCGCTCTAAAATGGCCTAGATATAACCCTGTGGAAGTTGAAAAACTGCATGCTACTATTTCTGCAGATAACAGAGACCCCATGCAGATAACGTTTGCAGATAGGCTTATCATACTGAATTGCACCGTGACATATTCCCCATTAATACCTTCTGGGATTTAAACTCATCTGATAGATGACACTTACTGATATACAAAAACCAAAGTAATACGTCCTGGATCAAGTCAGTGAGAGTGCTTTTAAAGCAAATTGGTGCGCCAACGTAGTGTGTCTCTAAAGCCTAGGTCACAAATCCACCGGGCCCCGTACGATTTTCCCCACCCAGTGGCTTGCCATGGGTTTTAGGGACTGAAACACGGATCTAAGATGAATTATGCCGAAATCGCCTCAATGGATAAGCGGAAATTAGACTGGATCAAACTGGGCACCGTAGAAATTGGCCAAAATGTCTGTTTTTACTCGCCGTACGGGCCCCTGAGTGGATATGTGACTGGGGCTTAAGCAAGTGATTGATTGCCGTCATCTTGAATATATTAATGCTAACTATTGGTGAGCTGTGGCCTGTTTCAAAAAGGGACTATAAGCTAATGGTACCTTTAACCAAATGGAAAATGCATTGAAGTTAATGGTACCATTAGCTTTTATAATACGAAGGGTCGTCTCCGAATTTCACAAATTTTCGACCCCAACCGGGATCTTCCTCAGGCACTTTCTAGTCGAGCTACTAGAAGTGAAAAACTTCTTCACCTGGTAGCTCGGATAGGAAGTGCCTGAGGAAGACCCCGGTTGGGGTTGAAAATTTGTGAAATTCGGAGACGACCCTTCGTATTATATCATTTTGTGTGTCGTTCTTTGTGCTTTTTATGCCCCCGACTTCCGAAAAAGTCGAGGGCATTATGTCGTGGCACGTGCGTCGGTGTCGTCGTCGGTGTCGGTGTCGTCGTCGGTGTCCGTTAACATTTGGTTTCTGTCAATTAGCTTGAGAACGCTTTGACCGATCAACCTGAATTTTTTTGTGAGGGTTGGTCTCTATGAGGGGACGATTCCTTTCGATGACCAGCTCTGCCGCCCATCCAAGATGGCGGCTATGGTGGCCAGCGTGAAATCGGTTTCCGTCGATTAACTTCACAACGCTCTGACCGATCAACCTGAATTTTTTTGTGAGGGTTGGTCTCTATAAGGGGACGGTTCCTTTCGACAACCAGCTCCGCCACCCATCCAAGATGGTGGCTATGGTGGCCATCTTGAAATTGGCTTCCGTTGATTAACTTGAGAACGCTTTGCACAATCAACCTGAATTTTTTGTGAGGGTTTGCATCTATGAGGGGAAGGTTCCTTTCGATGACCAGCTCTGCCGCCCATTCAAGATGGCGACTATGGTGGTCATCTTGAAATTGAGCTTCCATCAATTAATTTCAGATTGTTTCGCCCACAAACAACATACCAGTCGGGGGCATATGCCATGCTCTGCGTTGCTCTTGTTATTGGATATCGGTACATCCATTAGCTTAAAGTGAGTTTATGAAACAGGGGCCTGTTTCATAAAGTGTAAGTAGGTGTTACTGCTACTCTAATCCATTCTGACAGCCCCCTGCCCCCCAGCTGCATGAACACTGAACTTGAGAACATCATCATTACGTGGACACTTTAGTTGGTAATGGATGAGAATCATGCAGCCTCTCATGCTCCGTGGGTATGAACCAAGGAAAAAAGGTGTCAATTCTAAATCGTCATGGGTTCATATTCAAGGTCGTGTGAACAATATTTTGTCAGAAGTTTATAATGACTCAGTTGGTCTTGCAGTAATGTGACGTGATTAAAGTTATCAATATGTCTAATGATGAATTTATTTTCCTGAACTTTGGGCAGCGATGATGATGCTAATTTCACCAATTTCTGTGAAATGACGCTGTCTGATGAATAATTGGGCTTTCTTTCAGTGATTGAGAATGATATATGACATAAATGGTAATAGCCAGATAAATTTCATACTTTGGCTCTTGGGAACGATTTGCATTGAAATTGAAAAAAGTGATGATGTATGTGAGAAATATCAGAGACGTAGTTGCTTTGAAAATGATCAAATCACGAATGTCAGGGCAACATCTCCTCAAAGGTACTGTCACACTGAAGTAGTTCTCAGACCGCACTGTCCCGTCCTAAAACAATCGTAAAACGGGCTAGAACGTGTAACGTTGGCCAAATAATGTCTCGAAGTTCTGGAGCACTCTTCCCATCCGAGCCGTCCAAGAAGCTCGTAAAAAGACTGAAGTTGCCACTATGCCCAATCTGTTTGCACACATTTTGAGCCCGTTCGGCAACATTTTCAAGAACGTACTGAGAACTAGCTCAGTGTGATGGGGGCATAATAGTGTAAGCTTTTTCTGAACACTCCAGTTTCCATCTACATGTATATCATAAAATAACTATCTTTGATTCTATAGGGTGACAGTTTACAGGTGGCTTTTGAGAATTTTTTCCTCCTTTGCTTATCTACATGTATTGTCCCAGAGTTGTGAAATCCCAGCAACTCTTACCACTAAAATTCAATAGTATCACCAGTCAGGACTTTTCGCCCGATCGCCAGTTGTCGGTCAATTGAACTGCGCAGCTCGAAGGAATGGCGCGCATTTCAATCTACCAACTTTTAATGATGAATATCAATATGTCTAATGATGAATTTATTTTCCTGAACTTTGGGCAGCGATGATGATGCTAATTTCACCAATTTCTGTGAAATGACGCCGTCTGATGAATAATTGGGCTTTCTTTCAGTGATTGAGAATGATCTATTACATAAATGGTAATAGCCAGATAAATTTCATACTTTGGCTCTTGGGAAAGATTTGCATTGAAATTGAAAAAAGTGATGATGTATGTGAGAAATATCAGAGACGTAGTTGCTTTGAAAATGATCAAATCACGAATGTCCGGGCAACATCTCCTTAAAGGTTACTGTCACACTGAAGTAGTTCTCAGACCATCCTGTCCCGTCCTAAAACAATGGGGTACCGGCAAACAAGAAGAGGCGCTGATCATCAACCAGGTTAAAACGCAAGTGCGCATGCCTTGCGATTGTTGAACGTTATCAGGCGTCGTGCATCATTCTGACGTTACAAAAAAATGTGTCACTCACAACCCATGACGTCGATCATTGGCCTGTTGTTTACCCCAAAGTGGTCAACTTTATCGATTAAATTCATCATGTTCCCGCAGAGATTTTTGCTCAAAAGCAATAAGATAAATTTTAGAAGTTCTGTACTTTATGATAGAAAAGTAGAATTTGAAATTGAGTGCACTGGTTTTGTTATATTTGGCCTAGAAACAGGGTGTGCTATTCAGAATTAATTGGAAAACAACGTTAGCCTCACTTTCAATGACGCAGCTCTGACCTGGTTGTGAGTCAGCGCCGCGTCGCCGATTAGGATTGCCGGTACCTCATTGTAAAATGGGCTAGAACGTGTAACGTTGGTGAAATAATGACTCAAAGTTCTGGAGCACTCTTCCCGTCCGAGCCGTCCAAGAATTCGTAAAAAGACTGAAGTTACCACTACGTCCAGTCCGTTCGTACACAGTTTGAGTCCGTTCGTTCGGCAACATTTTCAAGAATGTACCTACCGGGTGCTAATCTGAGAACTAGCTCAGTGTGTGTGATGGGGGCATAATAGTGTAAGCTTTTTCTGAGCACTCCAGTTTCCACCTATATCATAAAACAACTATCTTTGATTCTATAGGGTGACAGTTTACAGGTGGCTTCTGAGAATTTTTTCCTCCTTTGCTTATCTATTGTCCCAGAGTTGTGAAATCCCAGCAACTCTCACCACTAAAATTCAATAGTATCACAGGGACCTGATGCGAAGTTGAAAACCTGTCAGGAGGGGTAGGAGGGTTAGGTTACACTGTATACCTAGGTGAATTTTGATCCACCCAAACCCTAAGTGAGTGTTAGAACCCTAATCCTAACCCTCATGAGGGTGCGCCAGGTCCCTGTGATTAATTAGCAGTTGCTGCTTACCCCCCCCCCGCCAGAAAAAAACTCTGGGTATTCTTCCATGAAGGTTTGGGTATTTTGCCAATGTTTTGGGTACAATATGGACTGAGTTTGGGTATTGCCAATGTTTTGGGTACAATATATGTGAATGGACTGGGTATTGCCAATGTTTTGGGGACAATGTGTGAATGGACTGATATTTTTAGGCATTTTCCATATTTTTTGGGTACAATACAGTACAGGCCAAAATTAAAGTCCACTTGCTGTGCACGTGCCACGTGAGCGCTGCGGGCGGGCCACCCACCGACGGCGCGTCGTACGTGCACGTCACACACACAGCGTCTTCTACAAGCCGTGCATGGGCCATGCACGGGACGTGCGCCGACTGCGCAGTGCACAAATCATGCCGTGCGCCATAAGCGCACGCGTCAGGCACCGACTGTGCAGTGGCTCAAGGGGCATTTCAGAATGGTATTTTTGTGACACTGCCGCCTTTTTTGTTGATTCTTTGCCGGGGAGCTGAAGCTGCAGCATCGGAATGACTGGAGACATGGGAGAGGATACACAACTCGTGTCTCAGCGCCGCCTACACTG
>NMRB01000221.1:489739-510488 GCA_002633025.1 Notospermus geniculatus | reverse complement strand
GTCACAGAAATCCCCATCATAAACTCCTCGAAATTGATACTGCCGTCGCCATTGACATCGTAGGTCCGAAAGACATTCTCGGCAAAACTCGCCGCGTTTCCCTGCGGGTAAACTTGGGTAAACAAACTCTGCAGTCCATCTTTATTCATCTGGCCATCGGGGTTCTGCTCCATGAACATCCTGTACCATTCTCTGAGTTCTTCTAAAGTGAATCTAGTTCGCGGAACGAGGTAAGCAAGGGGATCGTCAGAATCTTCGGGAACTGTCAAATCTTCATCAGCAACCGTAGGAGATGACTCAGTCGCGGTCTTCACCTCGGGACTAATCGGTTCCTCTTCAACAACAGGTGGACTTGATTCGGTCTCGGTCGTAACCTCAGGACGTGTCAGTTCCTCCTCAACCGCAGGACTCGACTCATTTTCGACTTTTTCCTCAGTCTGTACGACTTCTTCGGTGATCACCACTTGCACTGGACTTGTCATGTTTGCTGAAGCAACATCTTGGGTGATGACGTCATCGCCTCCCTTATCCACGCCGCTGCTGCCCGGTCCATCGGGGAGTGTAATGTCCTCCGCTTTGACATCTGAAGCGAGACGAGAACAAGTTTTGAAAACGCCTGGTAAACTTCGATACCCGCATACAAGTGTCTTATTGATGTGTAAGGTATGCGGAATAACATGCAGAAGACAGTCACAAGACATTCTGTTGATAACTCAACAAGTACATATGTACATGTACATGTACACATGTACATGGATATACATGTACATGTACATGTACATGTACTTGTACTTGTACTTGTACATGTACAAAAGAAAATGTAACCGCATTTACCTGACAGCCTTTTCCAAAATCGGGAGAAAGGCCAGACATAAGCGCAACAAGGACAAATCGAACAGTATCGTCCGCCGAGACTCATCTTTGACCACGAACAAGATTTTGAGACGTAAGGCCCTTCCCACCCTAGTTCATGTCATGCCAGCCATGTCAGTAGGCCCGTATTTACACAAGTGAGTTCTCGAGTTAAAGTTTGATAATATTGATTTACCTGTGCGTCTTTTTCGCCGCGAAAGAGGCCAGATAGGATATGCACAACATGTACACAGATCTCCTCCAAGACACATTTTTGAAAGTTGCCTATCAGTGCTGCAGCCGTGCGAGAGAGCCCAGACCGGCACGCTTTGGCCAGACAGTATTGGAAACAAAATGCAACAAGCGTAACGTTTTTTGTAACGGCGTATTTAGGCCGATGTTATAGTGGCACTGGACACAGCCATTAAACGGTATATCTCTGGTGTACAATTAGCCTACATAAGAATATATAAACAACGACATTAATGAGCCCCATTATGCCATCATGAGATTTTCGTTACGAAATCGGTGATGATCACTATAATGATGCGACCTGCCTTTGTCAGGTCCTTTGTGACATGCATTCAGTCAGATGCGCATCCTGGGATAACATCCCACACAGGCGATGCATGGATGGTGCACTATTAAGCCTACAACGCATTCGTGTTGAACATACATGTAGTCCCCTACCCTACCGATTTCAGCCCACTTCACGGTTCGGAAAGGGCATTGGATAGACCAGCTTTGAGATTTCATCGAGATGCATGTATATCGACTGGTACAGCCCAAGGCATTTGAACGATTCACATAAGTCGATTGTTCTGTTCTGTTCTGTTGCCTTCTGTAGATGGCGACATCAGTTGTCTTGCAGTGTCAACAGCAGATCCCAAACAACCGAGTTGGCCTATTTAGGGGCCATGTATGTCGCGTACAAACAAAAGGAATTATTGCATTATTCGATAATTACCTATCATGCTCTTACCACGAAGAGTTTGGTGATCTAAACCTTGTTAAATACTCAAGGTTCGATTCGTGTGCATGCCAAAACCCTATGTAGGCCAGATAAAGAACGGACTCGAGAAACTGTCATTTGGCTTACTGTCCAGTCCAAATGACGTGGAATCACTGATCAGATGCCGGGGTCAGATCACACGACAGTCCAAAACATCAACCCTGTTTCAGCAGGACCAATACACCACTCCATGCATAGTCAGGAAATAGGGACCTACCTTCAAAATCGTTTGGTTGTGGACTGCCTTCTAATTCTATCAATAAAGAACTGCTTTCCAATTCTGTCAACGATATGTCCTCCTCTAATTCTATCAGTCATAAATCACCTCCTAGGCCTATATCTATATCGCTATATCGATATATCGCTGCATGACCTTCCAAGTCTTCTGATGGTAAATCACCTCCTATATCTATCATTGTTGCATGACCTTCCAAGTCTTCTGATGGTAAATCGCCTCCTATATCTGTCATCGGTGTATGACCTTCCAAGTCTTCTGATGGTAAATCACCTTCCAATTCTGCTGATGGTGAACTACCTTCTACCATTGCTGATTTGGCTTCTGTCGATGGTGACTCGCCTTCCAATTCGATCGACGGTGAATCGCCTTTTAGTCTCATCGATGTTGACTCCTTCTCCGGAGGTTTCCTCTTCTGACCTGGGTACAGCATCCACATCACAGCCAGACTCCCAAGGACAATGGCCAAGGTACCTGGGTGTGTGATATTGAACTCTATAAAAGATTCCAACATTGCTTAAATTGCACTGTGCGATGTCTATGAACACACAGTGTATGACTTTCTATGCGAAAAGCCGATAATCGTGAACTCCGCTTCGGTAACACCCCAGGTAACACTCACAGGTTTCGAATGTGGGAAACGTTGTGCAAAAAATTTCCTCGCAATGTTCTGTCCACACAGCCGTCTCTCGTGTCAGGCTTGCAAGTTTGATAGTCGTCCACCGCCACACACGAGTCCTGACCCGGCGTTCTTCACGTTGGGACTGGCAGCAAACAACACGTCAGGAGCACATGTATGTATACATGCATACTTATGAGACCCCCTGCCTGGGGGTAATCTGAAGGACAATAATCAACGTTTGTAGGGGTTCCGGGTTCCTGAGCTTCCATCGAACACTCAAGGTTGCCATGGCTAGAATCGTCAAATGACTCTATACCCTTTTAGACCAGGTGCCCAGGGGGTCAAATTATCTTCGAATCTGCCGCATGGATGCACATGTAATTACCAGGACCCATGTTCCCGAAGCGGTCGTAAGGTTAACGATGTCGTTACGCTATGCATTTTTCCAGTTTTAACCTAACGACGGCTTCGGGAACATGGGCCCAGATGCTGTTACCGTTCTTTGCCGATAGGCAGCGATGGTAGCCCTGCTTCCACCCTCCTATCTTGTGGAGATTCATGAGCGTGTGGGGACCAAACCTAAAGGGCGGCTTTCCACTGGAGCGTTTCCGCGCACGTATACACGGTCTGTGTGTGCAAGTGGTTTGGCTGTAGTTTAATGGCGCAGTCTTCACTCGGCAATTTTGAGTAAAAACAATACCAGTGGGGTGTCATTATGTCATTTCCAATGAACAATACAAACAATGCAAATAATACATGTACGTTATCATTTTGTTTGCTCGCTATTTACATCGCCATTTTGGCCTACTTCTACGAGAGTAGACTAATACATTCATTTTAACTTTTTACAAGGAGCTTCGCAGAGAACGCATTGCAGTTACATCATCAATTGAGGAATCTGAGATCTTTGAGAAAATGGAGAAAGCTATGAAGCTGCAAATTGCAGCGATTATTCTGTACAGCACAACAAATACATGTAATCCCTGCAATTTGCAAGTGCATAGCTTCTTCCGTTTTTCCAAGGGTCACAACTCGGATTCCTAGTGACGAAAACATAACGAGCAGCCCGTTTGAGCCTAGCCCGCCCCTCCCCACCCGAAAGCTTACAGCCCTTCCATCACGTAGGATTATTCATAGACGGGCTATCACTGTCTCAGAGGATCTAGTGTAGATGTACATGTACACCCATTAATACTGTAGCCCGTTGTGCGTGTTCACTTCCTTGCGACCAGCTCTAATTCTGATCTGGACGGTGTGAACGTACGTTCACATCATGGTTTCCCCTTGCAGCAGCTGCACAAATTTAGGATCTTTCTTACTCCCCTCAACAAATTCCTCAAAGGAAAGTCTCCCGTCGTGGTCTGTGTCGTATGATTCGAACATTTGATTCGCCGCACCAAGAGAACTTCGACGACTTTTTACAACGTTGCTCATCATTTTGTATACAGTCTGGAAGAGAGGAAAATAATGTCACATGTATAATCAAGAGAATAATGCATCAGAATGGAGCTAGGAAACTGACGTTGGCACCCTGCTATGTGGTGGCGCGGGGTGGCGTTGGTATTTGGGGAGGGGGCTAGAAGATCGTAGGGATAAGTGATTTGTGGTAAATGTACATTTATTTGTCTGCAAGTGATGCAGAAAACGGCGCTTTACTCTTCACGTGAAAAAACTGCAGCTTCTTATGACTTTCTGTGGATTCCTCACTTATGTTGGGTTCCATCGCAATTTGAAATTAGGGCCTACGTCGGAAATGTGCGACGGTCCCTCAAATAGTTGTACAGGTGTAGTCTAACTCAAGCATAGAAAGAGGACCCAAACTTTGTGTCAACAGTGCGACCCACCTGAATGATTTCGTCCGCCTCGTTCTTTGAAATGTACCCATTGCCGTCAAGGTCATACAGACTGAACGCCCATTTCATCTTTTTCTCATGGCTTCCACGCGTCGAGATGCTTAATCCGATGATAAACTCCTTAAAGTCAATAAAACCATCGTGATTTGCATCAAATGACCGGAACACGTGCTCTGAAAACTTCCCCGCGTTCCCGCAATGGAAGAACTTCGCGTACAGATGTTTGAACTGGTCGATGGTTACCTTGCCCTCGGGGTATTCGTCCTTGAACTCTTTGTAGAAAGCGGACAGTTCGTCTTCGTCGAAGGCCGTTATTTGGCTGAGTTCCTGAATAGTTTCCGGACCGAATGTACTTAGCTTCGCGCCCATTATGAAAAGAGGCTGTAAGGATATAGAACGGAAATCGTCATCAGAGATTGACCACGATCGGCCAGTCGGTCCCTTCGGTCGATGTTTATCATTGGCAATGCAGGCTTCATAGTGATGACCAATGCACATTCGTCACAGGCCAGTCATCGGACTGGCAGTTTACCAGAGACTGTATTGTATGTATTACATGTAGAAGGCCTTTTGGTACAGCAATTCAGTGATTTCTCACAGCCTTGCCGGCAAAACTACCTTCGAAGTGTTTGGTCTTCGAACATGCGTGACATCGCGAACCACGCCGGCGTACAATGTACATTATGTACACATTGTGGCGCACCGAATAACACATACAGGGACGAAGGCCTACAATGATCAGTACTTACCCTGTCAATAGTCCACGAGAGAGAACCCTTGGGGGAATATTCAGTGTCTTTTGGTGTCATATGTCGAATAATCCCTATGAATTGTCCTAATGACACATACATACGTGCTTAATCGGCAAATATGTACTGGTCATTACATCAGACTGTGACGATAGCGAACAAGGGTCTGAAATTCTTTGTTTGCCCTACGAGCCCTACTGGTGTTAGGTTGGTGCAGGCCTGGGGCCTGTTTCATAAAGCTCATGTTACCATTAACTTCAATGCATTTTCCATTTGGTTAAAGGTACCATTAGCTTAAAGTCACTTTTTGAAACAGGCCTAGTGTTCACAGGAGCCTACAGTTTTTTTTGAAAGATATAAAAAGTCAGTTTTTCTGAGATCATCAGCGACACAGACATCACACCGTGTATATTGAAGCTGGGGCATTAGGTAAAACACCAAAACAGTGATTGAGTTCGATTTCCAGGAAAAAATAGAAGGAATTGGAAATTATCTTGTCAGCACACTAACTGTGGGCAAAGGAATTGGAGAAAACACCACAATTTGGCTTGCTGCATGTATGTGCAATGTAGATATACACAGTAGTACGTTGTCTTATACAGTTTACAAAAAGAATAGAATTGGGACGAACCATCAAGTTTGCTTTCGTAACGACTCTATAAAATCGACACTGCTCAAAGTGTTAGTATTAATGGACGGATGAAGTTCCATGTAGATTGGACGTTGGGATAACATGATCTTCACAACATGTACTCTCCCTGAATAATTTCAAGATTCCCGATCATTGGACAAGCATGACGAAGGATGGGTCAGTGCGACTGCCTTCGATAAATTCAGCCAAAGTAATCCGCCCATCCTTGTCTTTGTCGAATCCGAACATTTCGTCAACCTTCTGCTCTGGCGTGACGTCACCAAGTTTCGAATTTCCGGTGGCTTTCTGCATCTTGTATGCTGACTGAAAAGTGAACGACACTAGGGAGGTTTAGAAATCAAACGGTAAACGTAAACTTTACGACAACGTTGTTTTTCATACTACACATAACCAGATTTTATATTGGATTTTCGGTACAAAAATAATGCTGTCGTTAACGTTTACGTATATCTTTTGATTTCTAAACCTCCCTATTAACGTCAAGTTAACGAACAATAAAGAATATGTACAATGGGATAATGGAGCTTCTTATCAGTAGTGATCAAGGTTGACAGTTATGAGAAAAAAAGCTTTGTGACGTCGCATTCTTATTTCGAACCTCACCAAGCTGGTAGCACTTATTTTGAAACCTCCGCTACCACCTCAGAGACAGGATTTTTCGCATGTTTACCAGCTTTGGCGCGTATGTCAGTGAGACTAGGAATGACCATGCAAGCATACATGAATTGGTACGGGTGCTGTTAGCTTTATCAACTGAAGATGGCCTTTTCCGCTGCGATGCTCGGAATCGTACTCACAGAAATGATCTCCAATGCCTCTTCCCTCGTGATGTAACCATTACCGTCCACGTCATAGAGGGAGAAAGCCCATTTCATCTTCTCCTCTTGGGTACCGTTCGACGTTAAATTCAGTGCACAGATGAACTCCCTAAAGTCTATAGTCCCGTCCGCATCAGTGTCAAATGTTCGCAGGGTATGCTCCGTGAATTTCACCGCGTCTCCACTCGGGATGAATCCGAAGTAACACTTTTTGAATTCTTCCTTGGTAAGTTTACCATCCGGATATTGCTTTCGGAGCTCCTCGTAGAGTCCACCTAAGTCACTGGAAGGCTCGTTGTCTTCCTTGGGTTGCTCAGTTGGCTGGTCTGCGGCTGTCACATCCTGGTTGCTTGACGTGTGCTGCCGAGAAGGAGGAGCTTGATTTGTATATTTACTGTTGTTGCAGCCCATTTTGATGCCGTTAATCCTGAAAAATGCAGAAAAAGGAAGTCAAGATCTGGTATTGAAGATGACGCTGTGACTCAGACGTGAGTGAACCCGAGGAGAGGTACTCACCTTTTTCTTCAGCGTGGACAAGGTCGAAGCAAATGACTGCCAGAGTGGTAGAAGCCGCTGACGTCAGCGCGTGTTATCTCAAAGATCATGAGTTTGATTAATTTTCAGTCGTGGGCTATTTACCCCTCTGTGTGTTTGAGTAGAACACTTTCTTCGACTACTATTCTTCCTAGGTTTCCTCCTGCTTCTCTGTATCCTGTCACATGTCTAATGGTAAGTGCAAATATTTTTTTGATTTGGCAAAAGTGCAGCATGGAAGTTGAAGTAGACCTAAGGTATGTAGACCTAAGGTATATACACAGTAACTCTAAAAATGTCGACTTCAGTGGGAAAAAGGAACACCCAGTTTGATCCATAAGCCTACCTGATTCAGACCGCTTCTTGACATTATCCGTCACCCTATACAAGCCAGTGTATCCAATATGCCATACAGACGGAGCTAGGTTCCTTACACAAATTGAGAATTGTTCCGTCCAACACAGCCAATATTTTGTCGGTGTTTCGAATCCCGAAAACCATGCTAAATATAAATCCACGGCTAGAATGCTTCTGGAATATGACACCCTAGAAAACAAGTGAGATTTAATGACAGATATACGTATCGGAAGGTATATTTTATAATCCTTACTTCTCTCTCCTTTCTCAATACCTCGAGTAAATATTGATATAAGCATTCCTGATCTCGTGCGGCGGTATTATTTCCTGTTGCATCAAGCTTCAATCTAGTAACCATGGAGGCAAACTTATCGATTGTGTTGTGTTGTGCGACGAAGCCAAGTTACCGAGATCAGACAATACCCAAATTCCAAAGGATTGTTAATTTTCAATCTGTTTGTCAAAGTTTCGACATCGCATTCCTGATATTGGTATTGGTTTTGAGATTTTATTTCCCCAACACAATGGGTGATATGAATAAAAATCAGTATCTACTACCTAGTAGTTACTAAAAGTAAAAGCAACTAGTTCCAAGTTTTTACTGCAAATAGAAGTGAACACTTGAATTCATATGAATAAACAGTTGCTCTTACTAAAAAGTAACAACTTCTGCCCTACTAGTTTTTACTCGTCTGAGTCATGGGTTCACCGTACTGAAATTGATCAACCACATTACTGCTGATTATTCATATCCCCGGCAGTATTTACTGTTGTTGGAGTAACTACTCCACTAGTATTAACTAATACTTATTAGTAATAGCTACAAGTAATAACTTGCAGTAATTACTCCTGTTTTATTCATATAATCACCAGTAAATACTTCAAAAACTGGAGTAAAAGTTATTACTTATTTTTATTCATATCACCCATTGTCTTGATATTGAAGTTGATAGTCTATGTCGCTATGGTCGTGTCACAGGCAGGATGGTATAGGGAAGTTTGCGTTTTTGTCCCAGTTCGTGACAGATCCGTGTTGATTGCATCAATAATACAAAGTTGATTGGACAATTTATACATGTGTATTGTGTTATTAACGGTTATCAGAATGGCATAGATAACGTTTATAAACCGTCTGCATGACCTAGTGCACAGATCAGGATGAGTAAATCCTATGCTTTCGCAATGTGACATCAGTAGGCATATCTCATCTCAAGTGGATTTTCGGTCGACAGTCGATGAACAGCATTCTGTGTTAGATCACAGTACGAGGGAGATGGGAAGGGAAAATTTTGTTCCAGTACTTTGTGTCACGTTGAGCGGGGGAGGAGCGTTTTAGATCCTTGCACTGATCTACAGCATCACTCAGTAGGCCTACCTCTACAGGCAGTACATCGGACTGTATCATGGAAAATGCGGACGGCCCTGGGCTTTCGTTGCTGGTACAAGGGGGCTCTCCAGACGGGAGGCCCTTGGAGGACGCGGCAAAAGATGACGACGAAGAAGAACAGGATTGTGATTGCTCGCTCTTCAAGTCTATGTCGCTAATCATCGGCTACATCGTGGTTGCTCTGTTCTACATCATCGACATTGGGACGGATCTTTGGGCGGCGTCCATGTATTTGTTTGCCAATGAAATACGGCGATGTGCATTGACATTTGCCATCGTTGTCCTTTCCGTTGTGGTTTTGAATGTGATTAACATCTACTGGTATTATCGGGACTACAGAGGGGATAAGGCTGATAATCGAAGGGAACCTTATCCTGTCAAATGGATGTGGCCTCTCCGGATCGTCATGACAGTGTGCTTTTTGGGACCAGTCGCTAGGTGAGAACCTTTGAGCACCAAGGGCCGTATGCACCAACGACGATTATCTTGAACTCAGGTTGAGCCACAACTTTTCCATTGTCACATCATGCCCTGGCAAGCCTTAACAATTGAAAAGTTGTGGCTCAACCTAGGTTCAAGATAAGCTTCGTTTACGTGAAATGAAATTACGGGTCTGTTTGTAATAAAATCCCATTGGCAAGTAACTTAGAGAATTACGAAACTGAGGCACCGTGCTGTGAAAAAAAACACATTTGGGACTGCCAGAAACTGTTCTTTATTGATAAGCTGCTTGATTGCAGAGGCCAATGAATTGTAATCGCTACCTTATTGAAACCAAGATTGAGTAGCGGTATCCTTTTTGTTCAGGATACATTGCGCAGGTATGTCCGCAGGTTTTAGGCCTACTGTTAGTACTGCTGGATTTTCTTCCAAAGCACCTTAAGAACCTTTACCCAATGTTTTTTTTCAGATGCATAGAAATTTCTTGGTATGGTTACAGAGCTAGAAGGACCAAACAGAGCAAGATAAGGCAATACTACGAAAATCTTCAACAATTAGCGATTCACGACTCATCAGTGCTTGGACTGATTGAGTCGTTTGTAGAGTCAGCTCCGCAGTTATGTCTACAGTTGTATATCATGCAGACACAAGGCACAGAGAAGGAGAATTTCAGACGTAAGTGCTTTTCGTTATGGGGCCTGGAATTCAAGTGCAGCCTGTTCCTTTCCTAAAGCTAAGGGCAAAATCGGACGAACATCAGATTCTAAATTTGTACAGGTAGGGCAGGTGTTTTTGGTGTTATAGGTGTACTTTTAAAACCTTCCTTAGCTGCGTTCGTTCTTGCTTGTGCAATCTCACAATAAATTTTTCCCGTTCGCACTTCAGTATTCATACAAGCGGCCTCCTGCTCCACATCATGGTGTTCCTGTGCCTGGTCGCTGGTGTCGTACACGAGGGCCAACAGAGAAATAGAAGATCTACAGAAGAAATCACAAGGCCAGAAAGAGGGTATAGGAGAGACCCTCATACCGATGAAAGCCGTTCCTTTGTTGCTTTCATGGAGACTTTTCACGATCGGACCACGAATTCTCGCGTTGGCTCTTTTCGCATCCATCGCGAGTATTCGGTTTTACATGCTAGCTGCTGTGGCATGCCACTGGTTCTTAATGACGGCTTGGCTAGTTTCGAGTTGGGCGATAGAAAGCGTTAGGACAGGAAGTTTCAGAAAGACATACTGCGATAGCGCTGTAACGCAGGTGCTTTTTGACATGATCGTAGGATTCATTTATATATTTGCTTTTTTGAACATTCGTGATGGGCACACGCGTAAAAGATACGCTGCATTTTACATTTTGGTGTACTTGGAAAACATTGGTATGGGAATCACGTGGTTCAAACTGACTTTTCATGCGGGGTTTTGGTACTTCTATCCAGCCTTCCTCTTCGTTATAATAGGTTATCCTATGGGTGTTGGACTCATGCTGATATACTATAGGTGCTGTCATCATAGGCAGATTGAGAGCTGTTTGAATAGACGGAGGGTCAGTAACGCAGAACAACTGGAAGTAAGTGAAGAAATGGAACGAAGGGGTGAAAGCAACGGCGGAGTTGTTGGATGAAAAATAAGATGATAGCGATAAGATCTGTCTCTTTACCGCAACTCTCCTGTCCTCATATTCAGAGAATCCAAAAGTTTCGTTTATTCCACAAAAATCAAACGCGGTTCCACTTTTCCAAAAGGTATCTTTTACAGTATATGTACATGTATGTCAATTTACGTGGACACATGAACATGCAAACACGCCATCTACATGTAATAGATGCATGCATATACATGTACATGTACATGTAGGCCAACCTATTATTAAGGGGCCACTATTCATGCCTGTGTACGTACTTACATATACTGTAAAATCGGACTTGTAACATCACTTCAGGTATTAGAACGTCCAGCCCACTTGAGTGAGCTGGGGGTGGTTATTATGTTTAATATGCGTCTTTTATCCAATCATTGTTTACGATTATGCATAGTGGCATTGACTAGGCCTTGGATCAGAAGGGTATGATCTTGATTGCCTAATCGATCACCCCGGGTGGATCACTTTTCATGAAAGCAATTGTTGGGCCAAACACAACCAGTAATGACCATGCTCTTTTTAATGGGTGTTATGAAAAAAAGACTTCACTGTGAGGTGATCAATTGTATTCAATCAATTCAGAATAGGCATGTCAGTGTCACATTACGACTACCGGTACTGGCGTCAGTTCAATTGAACTTTATAACACAAATGGTGATTTGGCCAACTGTGTTCGTAAACCAATCAGAACACAGCTTGTATTGCAGTCTATTAATGTGCAGCCATGTGACCATCATAATAATGAAGTGGGCTGGTCTACCAAAGTGATGCTACAAGTCCGACTTTAATGTAGATTCGCAAAGGAAAACACTGAATCTCCTCTGACCATGACAAGTGTGATTCCTGTCTTACACTAAAGTAATGAGTCGTTGTTGTAGATTAATAACATGAAATTTTGAAATGGTTGATGTCAGTAACTCTCTCGGGCGGATGACCTAAGTTGGTAGGCTCTCAAAGTTTCAAAGCTTTTTTCACGTGTGCACAAGGGCGGATCCAGGATTTTGTCGAGGGGTGGGTTCTGAAGGTAGAGGCACCGGAACCCTCTTGTGCCTTCGCCGCGTGCCTCATCGGCGCTGCATTGGCGGGGGGTCCGGAAAATTTTGAAAATTAGAAGCTCTGAGACGCAATTTCCGGCCTGGCATCTCAGGTTGAGAAAGTCTTGCACAAACATTTTTTTAAACAGTATGGTCTTCCTGGTCTTAACCAGTGTGGTCTTCCTGGTCTTAACAGCCAGCCCGATGCCACGCCTCTTAGACATTTCGAACTAGTGCAAGCATACACAATGCAGTAGGCCTACCAGTATAATAGTAAGGCAACAGTTTTCCCAAGCAGGGGAGTAGAATTTCGTCGAATCATCGATGCAATGACTGCATCACCATCATGGTGATACCCCACAAGCGAGATGTTTGATGTTCAGAGATTTAAAAAAATGTTATCTTTGGTCGCTGACGGGGGGGGTTCCAACCCCCAGAACACCCCCTCTGTATCCGCCCCTGTGTGCAAAAAGGTAAGGGCCGTATGCACCGAACGAAGATTATCTTGAACTCAGGTTGAGCCACAACTTTTCAATTGTTCAGGTTTGCCAGGGCATGATGTGACAATGGAAAAGTTGTGGCTCAACCTGAGTTCAAGAGAATCTTCGTTTGGTGCATACGGCCCTAAGAACATTTTGTATGCAAATTGATTTCTACATGTACTGTATGTACTGTGTATTTTTCGGAAATCATAATGCATTGTATTTCTTGAGGGTTAAAACTACCTGAGAGTTGGGAGATTTGCCGCCTATACATAGTGGCTGTTCAGCGAATACCACATTTTGAAATCGTGATATGGCGATCGATGAACGATGATGTGAACGCCCTCGCACGGACTCTGTAAAACACACATTCGGTAGTGGTGATGCCATCTGGACTTAACGGACATTATTTGGAACTCAAGAGGCATAGTGTTCTTCATGTTATCTTAAACTTTGTTATTTTGGCGCAGTTTTTATCGTATTCTGCATGACACATGACAAGGAGATATTGAAGTTTGAACAGTGGAATGATTTTTTAAATAAACCAACATGTATACTAGTATATTGTGTGTGTGGCGCTCTAGGAAAACCCGTCGGATGTCCCTGAATCAACAAGGGCTGTCAGATTGCCTGTGCATTGATCTGCTACGTTTTACCTGTTACGTAGCACATTTCAGCTATTGAAATGTGCGGGTTCACCAAGGCCATTATCACTTTCTCAAATGCGCCATCCGACGAGTTTTCAAGACCGCCTCACATACGTGCATGTACATCAAAATAAGCAATCGGAAGTACTATGTATTGTTCACGAAGTGACGTTATTTTCGTGCCACATCATTTCTTGTCACACGGGTTTATTCACTTAATATAGCACCAATTGGCACGAAATTTCACTAATAAGTGTAATGTAACGCCAAGTTATGTCTCTTATAGTAGAATTTACATATTATTCGCGTTTTTTCGAGAAATCGACACTTTTGTTTGGGGCATAATCGCCGATGTATGGGCGAATGTATACATAATCATGAAACGGCATTTTTGTGTACAAAATACCGAGAGCATGCAAAAAAATCAGAAGAATATATCACCTTTACAGAACGATGTGTATCGCGATCTCCTCCCCTATTTATTTTGAACCGTATGTAATCCTTCATCACCGAGAAATAAGCAGAAAAGTCCAGAATTGCCCCGTAGCAGACGAGTCAGGTCGCCATTTTGTTTGATCCACGCATAACCGACGTGTATGGAGATACGATGTGTGTACACACATATAGTGCACGAATGTTCAGGTAGCCTTCTTGGGACTAAAATAAAGGGATGCCTTATGGATGAGTTGAATTGGGGTCAGTGTTGATGGTGAATATAGGCCATCGCCGCATTTGAGTTATCAGTAGTGGGTTCAGTGATTACGGCTATGGTTGTCTATGACCATGGGTTCGAGCCCGGGTGGTGGAAGAATTTTTTTTCTCTTTTTTTTCTCCATTTCTTTTCTTTTATTCACAAAGATTTTCTCTGTTTGGATGTAAGGACTTGTCCTGCTATCGAGTTTCTTTCCGCTGCCCAAACCAAACATCTATTCCCCCGGCCCAGCAACTAACTGCAGTCTCATGATCTGAACGTCACTTCG
Organism: Notospermus geniculatus; assembly: GCA_002633025.1. Taxonomy (NCBI): domain Eukaryota; kingdom Metazoa; phylum Nemertea; class Pilidiophora; order Heteronemertea; family Lineidae; genus Notospermus; species Notospermus geniculatus. The sequence goes on along the minus strand of NMRB01000221.1, from coordinate 496,196 downwards.
TGAACCCGGGCGCCACCAGGCTTGTTAGCACTTGTAATTCACTGTGACGAGTTTGTCGTGATACGTTGAGGAAATGGACAGAAATAAAACTAACTTACACGCAGTGAGAGGAGGAAATTGCAATCGAATCCGGTCATGACTTTAAAAAGAAGTCGACCAGACATGCAGTTTTATTTCATTACATGTTTGCATTGTGTTATTTTATCAAGGAAGAGTAACTAACGTTATCAATCCATCTCGGATCTGAGTCAAGTCTTCACTTGTTGCGACTGATATGGAGACATATATGTACTGTACATGTTCAGATTTTCGGTTCATTCGAGAAATGACCCACCATACATGTAGATCACAGTTTCGTGAGGCTTTTATTCCAGTTTTTCGTTATTTGTGTTAAGAGGCGCGGTGAAAGGTCTGTGCATTCATCTTCAACATCACTACGTACATCAGGGGGACTGTTCAGGAAACCACTGCACGGGGATCATGGCAAATGCTGATGAACATTCATGCCATTGTCTGTCGCTCTCGGCGAAAGAACGACCTTCAGGTCAGAACGTGGCGAAAAATGACGAAGAACAAAATTGCTGTCATCGTCTTTATTTGCGTTTCAAGTCTCCCATCCGAATCATTATCTCTCTCGGGATTGCTCTGTTGTACATCATCGACATCGGGACGGATCTTTGGGTGGCTTCCATGTATTTCAAGGCCAATGAACTATGGCACTTTGGATGGACATTTTCCATCGTTGTCCTTTCCGCTGTGGTTTTGAATGTGACTAACATGTACTGGTATTGTCGTGACTACAAAAAGGATAAGGACAAAAACCGGAGGGTAGCTGCCAAATGGATACGGCCTCTCAGCATCGTCACCACAGTGTTTCTGTTGGGACCAGTGTCCAGGTGAGAACTAAATTTTTAACCAACAGTAGGCGACTTAGGGTCCGGTAAAATGAAACTTGGATCTCTTGATAATTATGTCTCGTCATACCTTGTGTAGCGGCCCGAGTAGGAAATGAACAATTGAATATACATGTACGTGTACATGTACTGTAGTATAATGATATTATTAGTTTCGGATTCCTAAGCGTTATAAGTGTTTTGAGTGCTTTCTTAGAATCAGTCTAATGGTATGTGGAGCTGTAGGATAGGAAATTATGTTCCTCTGATCGTCTGCGAATTCATCCTTCAGCACTGCTTATTTTTTTCAGATACATAGAATTTGTTTTCTATGTTTGGAAAGCAAGAAGGATGACCAAAAACAGCGAGGAAGAGCAATACTACAAAAAACTTAAAAAATTAACAATTTACGACTTATCAGTGCTTAGACTCATTGAGTCATTTACAGAGGCAGCCCCGCAGTTATGTCTACAGTTGTATATCATGCAGATACAAGGCACAGAGGAGAATTTCAGACGTAAGTACCGGTACTCTTCTTTTATGACGAAGAAGCCTGGAATTTTAGTCCAGCCTCCTTCTCCTGAGGTAAATATAATTCAACGCCAAAATCGACGAACATGTCATTTTTAAATTCCGGAGAGTACCAGCTACCTTTCAAAGCATCGTTAGACTTGCTTTCGGATTCAACTTTGCAAACGTTCACAAGTCTCTTCAACAATTTCTTCCCGTTCATACTTCAGTTATCATACAAGCGCTCACTTGCTTGACGTCATGGTGGTGCTGTGCCTGGTCGCTGGTTGTGTACACGAGAGCCAACAGAGAAATAGAAGATTTAGAAAAGAGATCTCAAGGCCAGGATGAGGGCTTACATCTAGGAGACGCCCTTATACCGCTGAAACACGCTGTACTCTTGTTTTTATGGAGGGTCTTCACGATCGGATCACGGATACTCGCCTTGGCTCTTATCGCATCCATCGCGAGTATTCGGTTTTACATGCCAATTGGTATGGCATGCCACTGGTTCTTAATGACCGCTTGTCTAGTTTCAAGTTGGGCGAGAAAAAAGCGAGAATCGAGAAACACATACTGCAGTAATAAGGTCGCCCAGGTGTTTTTTGACATGATCATTGGATTCGTTTATGTATTTGATTTCTTGAACGTTGGCGAAGGGCACACGCGTAAAAGGTACATCGCATTTTATATTTTGGTGTGCTTGGAAAACTTTGGTATGGGAATCACGTGGTTCATACTGACACCTCATGCTGGATTTTGGTACTTCTATCCAGCCTTCCTCTTCGTTATGATAGGCTATCCTATGGGTGCTGGACTCATGATGATATACTATAGCTGCTGTCATTATAAGAATATTAGAATTTGTCTTAGTAGACCTAGACGGAGGGCAAGGAATGTGGAACAAAGGGGAGATAGTGTAGAATTGGGACCACTGAATACTGGGGAGAATGCAACCGCGGTGTAGTTGTTACATGAAGGTGAGAAATGCGGTGACGATGATCAAATTTAATGAGTATACAAATTAATTAGTAGGTTTTGTACCATAATAATGCTGTCTTCATACCAAGGAACCGGTACATTTCACGCATGGTTCTGCCAAAATCAGATGGCTGTTCCATTTTTCTTGCATTTCCACGCCATTTTATGTTGTTGGAGTTGTTGGATGAAAAATAGATGACAACGATAAAGATCTATTAACTAGCAACTGTCTTTGACCGCAATTCTGCTGTCTTCATATTCAGAGAATCCAAAAGCTCAGCTTCGTTTATTGCACCAAAATCAAACGCGGTTCCACTTAATTTTTCCAAAAGGTATCTTTTACAGTATATGTACTGTATACACATGTTCATTTACGTGGACACATGGACATGCAAATACGCCATCTAGATGCATAAATGTAGGCCAACCTATTATTAAGGGTCCACTTTTTACATGTACTTAGATTCGCAAAGGAAAACATTGAATCTCCTCTGCCATGAGACATTTTAAAACCCTCGTTACATGTTCTTTTTGAAACGGTTGATGCGAGTAACTCCCTCAGGCGGGTGAGTTGTTAGGCTTTCAAAGTTGCACGTGTGCAAAAAGGTAAGATTTATTTGACTCTAAGTATACATGTATTTTGTATGCAAATTGATTCCGACGTGGGTGTTTTTCGGAAATCATAATAGACTGTATCCAATTTCGGGAGGATTAAAATAAGCTGAGAGTAATAATTGGGAGATTTGTAGCCTGTGCGTAGTGGCTGTTCAGCGAATGCGCACATTTTGAAGTCGTGATATGACAAAATGAGGATGAACGATGATCGGCCTAGGAGGGGAAACCAAATTCCATGTCATGGTTGCCTGGGCCCTACCATAAATGATTTCATGATAGGCTACTTGATCTTATACCGGTATGACATGTAGGGGCCTAGATGTATAATAGGCCTAAAAACTATGGTCCTACTGGCAGGCACAAATTACAATTGAGATGTGCAATAGCTAGGCCTAATTGAAAATATATTTACCTTTAGCCTATGACACTGAATCGACCACTCCCAAATGAATGTCAGGATTTTTTATGGCAATTTTGCAAACCTCGTCCCTATTTCACATGTTGTGGGGAAGTTAGCAAACCTCATCCCAGGAAATAATGCAATACCAAAACTATGTAGATGTGATGTACATTATTCAATACCCTAGGGAGAGGTTGCATGGTTCCCAGAGCCCTCTTTCTTTGAAATCAAACATCTCCTTCTTCACTTCATACAGTCATAAGAGGCAAAACTATGGGGAAGCTGAGATATTTTGCAGGGAAGATTGAAATACCCCACAAGTGTTTCTCAGAGGGAAATATTATGGGGAAGTTATTTCGTCCCCATAATATTTTTTCCCTCACAAATGTGTTTTATACTCATGAATTTCCCCACAAATGTCTAATGTAAGCACGTCAGGGCCCGTATGCATAAAGGTAGAATACGCCTATTCCAGGTATAACGTACATGTACATGTAACGTTATAACGTGAAGTTATACCTGGAATAAGCTTATTCCACCGTTATGCATACGGCCCCAGGGGTTCTTAGCGCTCGCCCCCTTGTCACTGTGTGCGGTGACGAAGGGAGCCAGCGCTAAGAACCCCTACATGTATGTTCTCAGGATGGGGTTTTCCCAGACTGCCTCAAATATACATCGAAATAAGTAATCGGAAGTACATGTATACGTATATGTATTGTACTTGTAATTCACTGATTTGGTGGTATGGTGATATCTTGCGGCAATTACGTAACAAAAATCAACCTATATGTAATTCCTATTTCATATTTACTTGTATCTCCTCTATTTGTGACCCCTCGCATAACATAAAACTGTTTGGGTTCGGAGATTACTTGGACTACTCGCAGGGTACTGATGGACGCCTCGTTTAAACATGGGCCATTGAACCATCTTTTCTGAAGATGGGGATTTGGCCTAGCGATTATGCCTTATGCGAGGGTCCTTGGGTTCGATTCTGGTAAAAAGCAATGTCTTTCACTTAAGAAACCCTATTCCTATTTCATACATGTATTACGTGAGAGGAGGAAACTGCAGCCGAATCCGGTCGTGACTTATTAAAGACGTCGACCAGACACGAAGTTTTGTTACATGTTTACATTTCGTTACAAGGAAGTGATAACATTTATCAATCCATCTCCGATCTAAGTCAAGTCTTTACTTTGTGACTGATATGAGACATATGTACTGTGCATGTACACATCTTCAGATTTTCGGTTCAATCGTGAAATGACATTCCACATTACATGTAATTAGATCACAGTTTCGTGAGGCTTACCTTTGTGATAAGAGGCGCGGTGAATGGGGTTTAAGGTCTGTGCATTCATCTTCAACATCACTACCTACATCAGAGAGGCTGTTCAGCAAACCACTCTACAGGGAACATGGCAAATGCTGATGACCATTGCCTGCCGCTCCCGGCGGAAGGAGGATCTTCAGACGGGGGGCCCTCGCCAAAGAATGTGGCGAAAAATGATGAAAAAAACTGCTGTCGTCGTGTTTATTTGCGTTACGAGTCTAAGTTCCGAATCATTCTCTATATCCTGGTTGCTCTGTTGTACGTCATCGACATTGGGACGGATCTTTGGGCGGCGTCCATGTATTACAAGGCCAATGAACTATGGCACTGTGGATGGACATTTTCCATCGTTGCCCTTTCCGCTGTGGTTTTGAATGTGATTAACATCTACTGGTATTATGGGGACTTCATAAAGGAAAAAAGGGGTGAAAATCGAAAGGAACCTGATCCTGCCAAATGGATATGGCCTGTTAGGATCGTCACCACAGTTTTCCTGTTGGGACCAGTGTCCAGGTGAGAACTTTAATTTAACCAAGTTAGGGTCCGTAAAAGAAAACTTAGGCGTGTTGATAATCGTATCCTCATGGCCCCTGTAGCGTACATGTACATGAAGATGATCAAAAATTTATGATAAACATACGATAAGTGTAGTTTCCTACAGCGTTATCAGATTCCTAAGCGTTCGGTATGTTGGTTGCTTTCTCCTAACCGGCCTAAGGCTGTGAGAGGTTCGGACAGTGGCGATTTCTTTTCATATTTCTATGATCGTCTGCATATTCTGCCTAGCATCTTCAGAATCCCTTATTGTGGTTTCCAGATGCATAGAAATATCTCGCTATGGTTACAAAGCTAACACCAAAGACAGTGAAAAAAAGCAAGACTACGAAGACCGTCAAAGATTAGCGATTCATGACTCATCAGTGCTTGGACTGATTGAGTCGTTTGTGGAGTCAGCTCCGCAGTTATGTCTACAGTTGTATATCATGCAGACACAAGGAACAGAGGAGAATTTCAGACGTAAGTATTTTTCTTTAGGATGGAGAATGGGGTCTGGCATTCTAGTCAAGCCTCCTCCTTCTCAGGTAAAAATAATTCGCATCGCCAAAATCGACAAACGTGGCATTTTTAACTTCCGTGTATCGCAGGCCGGAGTGGACACAATTCATATTTAATGTCCACATTAATTCCGATTTTATATCCACATTAAATCAAGAATTTATACCCACACTAAATCAACCAATTGCAGCTGAGTTTTTAATGTGGATATAAAATCGCACTACAATATTTAATGACCATGTAAATTCGTATTTTATGTCCCCATTAAATCACGAATTAATATCCACATAAAGTCGACCAATCACGGATAAGGACTTTTGGACGGATGTGAGTGTTCTCGACCGCTTCCGTCCACAATTCCATCGCGGATTTTTGAACGGAAGCGATGGAATTGTGGACGGAAGCGATCGAGAACACTCACATCCGTCCAAAAGTCCTTATCCGTGATTGGTCGATTTTATGTGGATATTAATTCGCGATTTAATGGGGACATAAAATACGAATTTATATGGACATTAAATAAGTAGTGCGATTTTATATCCACATTAAAAACTCAGCTGCAATTGGTTGATTTAGTGTGGGTATAAATTCTTGATTTAATGTGGATATAAAATCGGAATTAATGTGGACATTAAATATGAATTGTGTCCACTCCGGCCTGCGATA
>NMRB01000221.1:479137-489391 GCA_002633025.1 Notospermus geniculatus | reverse complement strand
AAAATTCCATAATAAAAATGTTGATTTTTAGGGGGTTTTCTAATGAGCTATTACATAATTATGATATTTCCAAATTTCCAAAATTTTGATGCAGATATATGACCAAGGTTATATACTTTCATGTGGTACAAACCATGTTAAAATTGGCCCAGTAGTATTTGAAATATGCAAGGTAGTAGGTGTAGATAAACTTATGTCAATGACTGTACATCCACAGGGAACGGATTTTTTATAGTTACTAAAGCGTCGTTTTACTTGCTTTTCATTAACCTTTGCAAAATTTCACAATATCTTTTGATCAGTCTCATCCCGTTCATACTTCAGTATTCATACAAGCGGCCTCCTGCTTCACATCATGGTGTTCCTGTGCCTGGTCGCTGGTGTCGTACACGAAGGCCAACAGAGAAATAGAAGATTTAATGGTGAACTTGAAAGGAAAAGCCCTTATACCGACGAAAGCCATTCCTTTGTTGCTTTCTTGGAGGCTCTTCACGATTGGACCACGGATACTCGCTTTGGCTCTTTTCGCATCCATCGCGAGTATTCGCTTTTACATGCTAGTTGCTATGGCATGCCACTGGTTCATCATGACTATTTGGCTAGTTTCAACTTGGGCGATCGAAAAGATGAAGACAGGAGAATCGAGAGATACATACTGCAGTAATAAGGTCGCCCAGGTGTTTTTTGACATCATCGTGGGATTCGTTTATGTATTTGATTTTTTGAACGTTGGTGATGGCCACACCCGTAAAAGGTACATCACATTTTACATTTTAGTGTACTTAGAAATCATTGGTATGGGAATCACGTGGTTCAAACTGACTTCTCATGCGGGATTTTGGTACTTCTATCCAGCCTTCCTCTTCGTTATAATAGGTTATCCTATGGGTGTTGGACTCATGATGATATACTATAGCTACTGTCATCATAAGAAGATTAAGGTTTGTCTAAGTAGACCTGCAGAACAAAATGGAGATGTAGAAATGGAACCAATGAATACTGGGGAGAATGCAACGTCGGTGTTGTTAAATGTAGATGAGAAATGCGGTGACGACGGTCAAATTTAGTAAAGGTTTTTACCATAATAATGCTGTCTTCATACCAAGGAATCCGGTACGTTTCACGCATGGTGCTGCCAAAATATGACGGCTGTTCCATTTTTTTCTTGGATTTCAATGCTATTTTATGTCGAGCACATGTAGACACAGGCTATCTTAACATTGTAGGCCTATGCGTGTACATGTACATTTTTATATACTGTACCCGCGCTCCAATACCGTCCTGGGCGGGAAATCAGAGTAGGTGGGAGATTGTCATGTGGGCCGAGCTTTGTACGGTCGGTATTGTATAGAAATTGCGGTCAAGCGAATAGGCCCTATTGGTATGCAACAGCAATTTTAGCATGTCAAAACTTCGCGGCGCTCTGGTGATTCACGGACTACATCAAGTCATGGTCTGATCATCTTACAATGAGGCCTGTTGCATACCAATAGGGCCTATTCGCTTGACCGCAATTTCTATACAATACCGACCGTACAAAGCTCGGCCCACATGACAATCGGCCGCCTACTCTGATTTCCCGCCCAGGACGGTATTGGGGCGCGGGTACAGTAATAATTATGCCAACCTGTGATATTTTATCATTATGACTGGGTGGGTCGTAGGAGTTTTAGGAAACATGATTTTAGACGTGAATGCGATCGACTTCCACGTCTTCTGATACGGAATGATTCACGGGCGTTCCCCATTGCGTTAGACTCTTCCATGTAAAAGGTGCGGCTGGAGAGAGTAACGTCATATGTCAACAGTGTCCTACATCCCAGATATGTGTTCGGCCCTCTCATGGTAGCACTGCTTAGGGATGCTCGAAAGACTGTTGAAATCTATCTATTTGAATGGTCTGAGTTACCAATCAGATATGGAGAGTGTTGCTACACATAAAAGAATGAGTTGAAGCATGTTACATGTACCTTTACCTGAGAAGGGTCAGTCACGCTATAACAGCACGTTGAACTTCTCAAGTGCATGATGGAAGTACCAGTATGGCGGGCATTTTTGTTTCGATATAGTATCAGTCCAGCCTCGGTGTTACCACTGGCTATATGGGCCTATAGGTTGGACAGGACACCAGTCTTATCAAGGTGGGGAGGGAGAAAGAGTCACCTCATGCATACTGTGGCACTTTAACTACCTTCGCGTAATGGTTGTGTCATGTAGGCCCAACGCACATGTAGGCCTATGTAGGCTTATAGCGTGAGGGGAGACCAATACTGCTGCGGGCCACATAGCGAAATGAAACTACTCCTTGATATTTAGCACCAATATCTTGGCCTTTGACCAAGTTACAACCGATAAGCCGTTGGACAATTTATCTTCGAGGAAACGAATTTGAATAAGCACACAAAATGCACATAACTCACATGGACAGGTCAGATAAAAAGGCAGCACAAGCATTTCAAGGCGAAACGTTATGAACACACTGTTATCAAAATCAGACCTGATATCGTTGTATACATGTATATTAGTCTACAATGAGACGACCGTCGATAATAATACATTCATGACATTCATAACTCATGATCTGCTGTGTGCTTATACATGTAGTGTGATTTACGATTATTCCTCTTTGCAAAAATATTATTTGAAATATTGTATTGTTGAAACTAGGTTTTACCATTCATTCCCCTGGCATTGGTCACGTCAGTAGCATATGTGTGTAAGTATATGAATAAATTGTGGCCAACATGTGACTGGGACTTGTGTTTGACTTCATGCTGGCCGAGTGTTGGAGAGTGTACGGCCAAGGGGCATACTGTCACGTGCTTGGAGGATTCAGAGATACACGTCAGTCGCGTCTAGGCGATTACATGTACCGTTGCACGGATCACTTTGGCATTCTGGAACGATACGTTATCCCAACGAGAGTACTTTTCCCGTAGCACTTTTTCCCTCGGATGGTGCCATAGGACAGGCCAGTGATGGACGCCGGCCTGGGCACTCACACTGGCGCATATTCAAACCACTCAGTCCACAATATGTATAATCTCCGTGACGTCACATTTTTCGAGGAGAGTGGTGATTGCCTATTTCCCGCCATTTTCATATCCCGGTGTTGCATTTTCCTGGTGCGACGTAGAGAAACGTCACTGGATAAACTGTAGATTAAACATAAGCACGTGGATTAGTTTGGAAAAACCTTTTGAATGCTCTTGAATTTGTTCTCGTAAGTGTAAGTGGAAGATTAGACATGTCACGTGTATAATTGAGTAAAAAAATTATCAACCAATTATCAGGCACTTACCAAGACGTACATGTAGGGTCAAAAAGCAGTGGGTACACGCGTTGATCTAATTTATTTCAAAAGTATCGGATGCAATGGATTCGATATCAAAATTCTTCCTAAAGAGGGATTCCTACTGCGCCAATGCGCAGAGAGTGGTGAAGAGACTGCGAGAAGAGGAGACCCAGCTGGTAACATTGACAAGAGTCGTCTCAGATGGTATCGAAGGGGAAGAAGGACTGCGACGAATCAATGAGAGCGAGCAGGTTGAATTCGGCGCGTTCCTTCCATGTCAGCCTGACTCGGCTTTTGACGACATTGACGGGACAGACCAGAGAATTATCAACGCTAGTTCTTTCCAAATCCTGATGCAGATAGCATTTGCCTTTATGTGTTTCGGCGATACGGGTTCTGATTTATTCACCATTTACATTTATGCGACTGATTACGACTTTTGGTTTTCCTTGTTTACCCTCATCATTGTGCTCATTGCGGGCATCAGCATCATCGGAATCAACATGTTTTGTTATTACAATGAATATGTCAAGTTGGAGCGAGAAATGCCGACGGATCGTCGCCAGCCCCCATGCATTTGGTTTCTTCGTATACTATGCAATATACTTTTAATTGGACCTTTTTTGAGGTAGGTACGAATAATGCCAACAATTGGAAATACATGTAGGCTACAAATGACAATATGAATTCTGATGCACAGTACAGTATAATGCTGTTACTGAACGCACGCGCATTATGGCATTAGGTTAAACGTTGGCAAGGAAGGCTCACCAATCATGTTGGTCATGAAATCATGTGACTAAAGAAGCATGAAAGTCAGAATCCCTTACGTCAGCATTCTTTCGGCAGTGCAGAAATCAACTTGTGATGACATACTCTGTTTATGGGGGCAGCTGGGATGGACTTGATAAAAGAGGGCCAATATCCCCAGCTGCCCTAAGGTACAAGAGTAGTTGAGACAAGCGTGGTACCTTCTAACTTACTTTTCCTTGAGATCAAGGAAAACCTTTGACTACTCGTTAAAATCAAAGTTGCTCGTTTCAAAAGGGCTCAGTGTTCGTTTTCGTCAGATGGGGAATCTGAGTTGTGATCCTTGAGAAAATGGAGAAAGCTATGAAGGTGCAAGTTGCAGCGATTATTCTGTACAGCACAACAAATAATCTCTGCAATTTACAAGTGCATAGCTTTTTCCGTTTTCCCAAGGATCACAACTCAGATTCCTCAAGTGACGAAAACGAACAGCCCCTTTCCATAATTAAAGGAGCACGGTATTGCCACTTTTTCTCGACAGCCGGCGCCACTGTGCCACTCTCCAACGCAGGGACCAACGACGTATTGGCGAGTTGACCCGATTTCCTCTGTACATTTTGTAATGCATTTTTGTAGTTCGTATTACTGCCGCTAGGTGGCTCCCTCTACGTCGGCAGTCAAATAACGCATTTGAGATCCAATACCGTGCTCCTTTAATGAACTTGTTATATACATGTAGTAAAAACCGATGGTAATTTTACCTACAGGTATCTAGAAACGGCCTGGTACAACATCAAACTTCGTCAAGTAAAAGATAAAAAAGAGCGAAAATATTACACCACTCGGATACAGATGGCGGTCGAGACAAGTGCATTTCTTAACCTGGTTGAATCTTACATGGAAGCTGCCCCACAGTTAGCCCTTCAGATTTATATCATGTTGAACCAAGGGGAACAGGATTTATTCAGGTGTAAGTGCTTTGAATTCTGGACCATTGGGCGTGGTCTACTCGGAGACGTCATTACCCATGAGGACAAGATTGGTACTTCATAAATCATGCCTCAGACAGCGGTAACTACCAGTTATCATGTTTATCGCTGCCGAGACATCGATAATGGTGTTTATTTAGGACAGGTCTCACACGGGTTTACCCCATCTTTTCCAAACAAGGCCGTCGACTGCGGCTCATGCCTTGTCCCAATCACATCATCTTTTGCGTAAATGAATCTGACCCCTATTTGACCACGCCTCCGAGCCAATCAGCACTCCTGAAACAAATCGCACACATTTTGTAACAGGGATTTTGATTGGCACGTCGATTTGCCTTCGCACGCCGATGATTGGCTGAGGCGTCTAGCTCCTCAGAAGCGGGAAATGTGATGGATTCATACCAGGCTACATGTAGATGGGCGTCAGGCCAGATAGACTGGTGAGAACTTTCGGAATACCAGCTGAAACAATCTTGGCCTAAGTCAACCAAATGAAACTCATTGCATGAACGCGAAACTGACCTTTCTGCGTATACTTGCGCAGTTGTGACGACCAGAACCATCCAACTCAGTTACTGTTTGAATATTAACTTTCCATTTTCATTTCAGGGATCGTCCAAGCAGTTTCTTGTTTCTTCTCCTGGTTGAGTTGCGCGAACGCCCTGGTCAGCCAAGCACGCGCTCACAGAGCACACCAAACGGACAACGGATTTGACTACCTCGACCTCTTTTTCATGTTTCTGTGGAGATTCCTTATGGTCGGTCCACGAATATTGGCATTCTCCTTACTCGCTTCCGTAGTCCCGTACTACATAGTCCTCTCCATTGTCTTGGGCCACTGGTTCATATCCACGCTGTACGCAACGGTCCGAAGATTTCCGACCGACAATAACTTCCTTTGCGAGATCCTCTTTAGTGCCGTTATCGGCTTCGTTTACATCTTCACTGATTGGAACACAAGAGATGGATACAAACGCTGGCCGTATATTGTGTACTACGTCATCGTATTTGCTGAAAACACATCAATGGTTGCGGTTTGGTTTACTTTAACGCCAAAGACGAACAAATGGTACCATTTAACTGGGCTCATTTTCGTCATTGTTGGTTTCGGCATGGGGATACTCTTCATGATATTCTATTACTTAGACTTTAAAGTGCAGAATCTGAACTGTTGTCCCAAGGAAGATAACGTGCAACGCAGGCCACAAGCTGTGGTCATTCGTAAGATTCCTAGAGGGTCGGCGGTGACGTAAACAGTCCATAACTTTCGGTCAATCAAATTGACCGACTTCAATCAATCGACAGAAAGTTTACGGAGTGGTAAAGCTTCCAACCTCAGAGATGTAGGCCTACTGTCCTCGCTTTTTTTCTCGGACACGTTATTAGAGAGTTTTCGAAAAGCCCCCGAAACGTCAACGCGAACGCCAAACCCATTGTTCGACGCCACGAAAGAGCATCTTACAAAAGGACAGACGTACACGTCTGGCGTTTCGGGGGCAATGCGAAAACTCGCTATTTTCTGAACTCGCCCTCGTAATAAGCTGCCGATCTAAGATCATTTGCAACATCCACAAGCGCCTTTTAAGGCTAACACTGAAAGGAATTCTGACTCATTCCAACAACATTTAGTGGGCAAAATGCACCTAAATGACCTTGTATAGGTCCACAGAATGAATGCAATCGTTCACCTTTATCGGTTTCTTCCGACACGCAATCAGGTGTTGGAATGTCCCATCTGATCTTTTCATGAAAAAGTGGTGTCTGTTGTAGTCGTTAATTTGAGATGGGAAAAAATATACTGAAATTTCTTCTACATGTATGTTCATCCTGCCAGAGCGGTTTGCTAGGAAACTGTGAACTGGTCTGCAAACCGGCCGGTAACCAAAGGCCTTAGGTCCTGGTAAGATGACTACAAGAAAAAGGTCATTACCTGATACTGTGTTGATCATCTGCTTAAGACCTTTGGCTGCTACCAAAATACGTGTGTGGTTGCAAGCGGTCATCAGGGGTCTGTACTTATAAATCTTTAAATAAGCAACGACGTACATTTTTGCACCAATTACGTTGATCTGATAAACATTCTGAGTGAAATGTATCCCGGAATGGATATGGGCCAAGGAAATAGGCATACCATTTCTCAATGTTATTTCAAAGCCTTCTGCTTTGTTTTGTACTTCACCTACTTCATATACAGTTGTCTTATATACACCGTGCAATTTGCATGAGATAATCGCACTTAAACCAAATTCTAAATACATCCGGGATTTGTAACAGATATCTGTTGCTGGCATGATGAGTCGTCCGGAGAAGATCCCCTTTGCGACATTGTAGAACTCAAACCCCCTTTTCGTCGGCCTATGCCTTTGGGAAATGCGAAAAAGAATGAAGGTTCTATTGTAAATGCCGCAGAGTTTCCTTATTCGTTTATAAAATTTTGAGTGAAACATCACAACAAAGTTTTCATTACGTAATCCATAGACACGAGATGTAAGCATCGGTGTGTCTTTAGGTCGATGGATTATGACGAGCCGTCCGGAGTCAAAATTCACACTGTCGTATTTGTATAGCAACAAAATTGGTGTCAGTTTTACTCTCGCTGCAAATCTGTAGCCGATGGAGGTTTCTTTGTCCTAGAAATTGGAATACCCGTTCGGCCGGTAAGGATGTGTTTGGACATTGAACGCACATTCCATTAATCAAGCATCATCTTAAAGCCTCACTGTATTGAATTTCACGGTATTTTCAAAGTGTTATGAGAGTGCAGGTAGAGGTCTCATAGCCTTGTGAAGGTCCCCAAAATGCTTGACTGATACGTACTTCAAAGAATCAAGCCCTAGTTTTCAGCAGACATTGAAATAATTGCAGGCAGAGCCCTAAATGCATTATTCAGATAGAGCATAGTACAATTGTGACTTGTTCCAGGAAAACCATCCAAAAGTCGCCAGGTACCAATTAGCATAAATGTCGAAAGTAAAAAAAAATTTAAAAAAAACAATTTTTTCAATTTTTTTTTCGATAGAAAGTTTGTGAACTTATTTCAAATACATTTCTTTGCACCAAAACCCAGAGATTATCATTATAAAAGTGTTAAATTGTCACTTTATGGTCAGTTGTGTGAGACCCAAACCATTGTCATTTCTTGACTTCACAGTGTACTATTTTCTTTGTTTTTTCGAAAAACAGTGTTTTATCGGCACGTGACCTCCCAAAAACTAGAAGTTCCATACTTATTGTCCGATTATCAAAATTTAAGTGTCATTATAAAGCTCTCTGTCTCTTCTACACAAATCCATCAAAACATAGGATATGAAAATTTTTGACAAATGGATGGTTTTCCTGGAACAGGTCACAATTTACGCTAACGTCGCAGGACGTAAGGATTTTCTGAATTCAATACAGTGCGGCTTTAACCACTATTAAAATATAAGTGAATTGAAAAATGGAAGGTTTTCCCAAGGTGATTCGGCTGGGTTATCAAATGTTTCGACAGTATATTCATACGTCCGTCTATGCCAAGAATGTTACGATATAAGCGTCGTTTTACCGTTTCATGATTGATTAAATAAAAGAACGTTACGCAACGTTCAATTTCGCTGAAACTTTTTGAACTTGTCCCTCTTCCGTTGTCGGAGTCATAACATGTAAGTTTGATTGTGTTTTATCAGAAATATTGGCATTTTTATGAAACGTGACGTCATCATGGGTGTGTGATAAAATTTACGCTAACGTCGCAGGACGTAAGGATTTTCTGAATTCAATACAGTGTGGCTTTAACCACTATTAAAATATAAGTGAATTGAAAAATGGAAGGTTTTCCCAAGGTGATTCGGCTGGGTTATCAAATGTTTCGACAGTATATTCATACGTCCGTCTATGCCAAGAATGTTACGATATAAGCGTCGTTTTACCGTTTCAGGATTGATTAAATAAAAGAACGTTACGCAACGTTCAATTTCGCTGAAACTTTTTGAACTTGTCCCTCTTCCGGTTACACAACAAAAATCAAGCACCTGAAGGCAATTTGGCAAACTCCCCAGTATTAACTCCATCATTGTGTTGGTCCAAACTGGTAGAAATTCGCGAGGTAAGTTATGAGTTTGCCGTGAAAACGAACCTTTGTGAAAGTTGCGAAAAACAACACATTTGACGGTGGAACTCGTACGAAATACAAAAACCGGATCGAAATTCAGAAGTAAACAATGTGTTCTGAATTTCCGATTTTTGTTGAAAGTGTGTACGTATTTCAAATGAAGTTTGATTATGAATCCGTCAGTCGTTGTCATACGAGTACAGTTATATAGGGAAAAAGATATTTTACGGCCAGCAGATAAAGCGCAACCAATATACAAAAGAAAGCTACGTTTGTCTGGGTCATTCCATTGAGCGTCGGGTGTTACCGGACGTGGGCAATGCCTACATTTGTCTTTTTCAGGCATCGTAAGACGTCCTAGCTTGCCATTGAAAATATCGTAGATTTTAAAAGACGTGACAGGAAGGTTTTGTGTTGGGTCCATCCGTCGGGAAATGGCGACGACGTAATCCAACACATCAACTATTTCCAATTTCACATTACGCACGAAAAAGGAAAAATTGCTTATCATCCGCGAAGTCTTTTGACTTGCACGGTACCTATACAGAAGAACTCGCCTCCATGGTATGGGCGTCTGACGGTAAAATACTACAACCGACTTCAGTTCAGGGCGTGCTTTAACAAAGAAGTTACTTCCGTTGACTCTGACAGGAGGAAGAAAAACAAGCCGTCGGCCCAGGCGATACCTGAGAGATTGATTGGCCTACAACCAAACGTGTTTAATCGTGTTACGTGACATTCCTGACCGTGAAACAATTAACGCCCAACTCACGACTACATACATGTACGTTATTACACTCAAATGAGCACAGTCCTGAAGCCACGCCTTCGCCGTCGCGTTGTGGGTGCGGACTTAGGACTATAGCTACCTTTCCCGTGCTACTTTGCCAAGTATGGTAGAGGATGTTTGATTTAGATAGGCAGATTTAACAAGTTCGTAGCTTTGTAACTGTCTTACCGTTTAATTTATTTTCGAGAAACTTTCAAAATACCGGTAAACATATTTTCATTTAGGCTACTGTTAGGGTAGATTCATACTTCTCCGTTTTGCGCTTTGTGTGGTACCAATAATAAAATTATACTTTTTCTACCACACACTCGCATATGAAACGAACAAGCGCAAAGCGCAC
>NMRB01000221.1:406409-476302 GCA_002633025.1 Notospermus geniculatus | reverse complement strand
TGCTGCAGCAGTTGTATTCATTAGTGCATTAAGTTGACGAAAAACGAATTTTACCGTCAAGTCATGAGAGCTTCACGTGTACATGTACTCGACCTTCAACCAATACATGAGACTCTCAGGGACTGAGGCAGGGTGAGCTTTTTAACTGACGCTTATTTTATACACGTACATGTAATGTAGGCCCTACTTCTGTCACCAATCTCAATTACAATAAAATCAATTATAATCAGAAAATGTAATTATAGGAACGATTTGCTGAAAGAAGCTATTGAATGGATGTGAGTGAATAAAATAAAAAATCAATATTTCGTATCTGATAACTTTTTTTGTTACTCCACAATGAATGAGTGCTCCACAAAATCAATTCGGTTTATCAATAGACCATACGAAAAAGGCTACAGAGACTCGGACAACGCCTAGTCTCTTTGAATACGTGCGGTGCTGTACAGTAACATGTACATGTACATGTACATGTACATGTACATACCATGTCCTGTGTCTCGATGGTGATGAAACAGCCACCATGTTTGCTCGGACCCAGCGTGTAAATCAACGGTGCCAAACAAGAACCAGCATCGAATGACGGAAATCTCAGTGAGGTCATCTAATGACTTTATATGTCAAGAAAATGAAAGCAATCTTTCGCCTTCATCGGTTTCTTCCGACATGGAATCAGGTGTAGGAATGTACCATCTGATCTGTTCACGAAAAAGTGGTATTTGTTGTAGTCCTTAATTTGAAAAAAATACACATAGGCCTACTGAAATTTATTCTATGATGATCATCCTGCCAGAGTCGTTTGCTAGGAAACTTTGAACTGGTCTGGAAGGCCTTAGGTCCTGGTAAAACTGTTATATGAAAATGGTCATTATACCTGGTACTGTGTTGATCATCTGCTTCGCACCTTTGCCTGTTCATGCTACAGTCACATTTCAACCGATTCTGCCAGGGATGTGTTTTCCGACGCCTCGGATGTCCGGCCAATCTACAAAATCACCCGATTGCCGGACGGACAGCGGTCCATACCCGCTGGGATAACAGTGCGGGACTGGAAGGTATCGGCCAACCATTTTTCAACTCGTCGGAACAAAATCCGACAGACCGGCCGATTATTGGCCAGTGTCCCGGGGGGGGGGCGGGGGGGGGGCGTCGAAAACCATCNCCAGGCCGCAACGTCGCAAAAAACCACCGATGTCAAGATATTCTCCGGCGGCTGCTGCATTTGGCCTCTCCTGCTGTACTTTTACGTTACGTCTTAGAGGAAACCCCTTGCTATCTCAACTTTGTGGATAGGAAATGGGGGTACATGAATATTCCCAGTGGTTTTATGAAGTCCATGGAGATATTACATGTACCGGTATATAGCACAGTTCAGCCAGGTCCTATTCTGTTAAGCGGGTGATCCACTGTTGCGATTTTGGCTTGAGACGGGGTTGCGTTCCTTTGCGATTACTTTATAAGGACTTCCGATTGCCATATAAGGTGATCGCAAGGGAACGCAACCCCGTCTCAAGCCACGATCGCGACAGTGGATTCGCCGCTTTAGCAACCATTGTAAACCACTCGAATACAGACCATGAATGCGCCCTCGTTTCTGGTTTCGTTTCTTCAGTTCTTGCTTCGTTTCTTTGTTTTTGGTTTCGTTTCGTCTCTTTTTAAAAAAATACCCCATTTTAGTACATTGTATGTATGTGCAGTGACCTGTCCTGTGTCTCGATGGTGATAAAACATCCAACATGTTTGCTCGGCACGCACCGTGACCAGCATCCAAATCTCAGTGAGGTCATCTAATGACCTTGTATAGGTCAACAAAATGAATGCAATCGTTCGCCTTTATCGGTTTCTTCCGACACGGAATCAGGTGTAGGAATGTCCCATCTAATCTATTCATGAAAAAGTGGTCATTGTTGTAATCCTTTATTTTAGAAGGGGAAAAATGTACCGAAATTTCTTCTATGTTCATTCTGCCTGAGTCGTTTGCTAGGAAACTGTGAACTGGTTTGCAAACCGGCCGGTAACCAAAGGCCTTAGGTCCTGGTAAGTTGACCAGAAGAAAAAGGTCATTACCTGATACTGTGTTCACCAACTGCCTAAAACCTTTGCTTGCTAACAAAATACGTGTGTGGTTGTAAACGATCATCAGAGGTTTGTACTTATAAATCTTTAAATAAGCAACGACGTACATTTTTGCAGTAGGTACGTAGATGTGATAAACATTCTGAGTGAAATAAATCCCAGAACTGATGGGGAGGGGCAAGGGAATAAGCACACCATTTATCAACATTACTTCAAAGCCTTGTGCTTTGTTTCGCCTTTCACCTATTTCATATATAGTTGTCTTAAATACACCATGCATTTTGCATATGATTAATGCACTTAAACCGAATTTTAAGTATATTTTGGACTGGGAACAGGTGTCTGTGTGTGGTACGATGAGTCGTCCCGAGAAGGCCCCCTTTGCGACATTGTAGAACTCGAACTCCCTTTTCGTCGGCCTATGCTCTTGGGAAATGCTTAAAACAATAAAGGTTCCATTGTAAGTGCCGCATAAATCAATTAATGGTTTATAAAAGCTTGAGTTGAACATCACAGCAAAGTTTTCATTACGTAATCCATAGACAAGAACTGTAGACATCGGTGTGTCTTGAGGTTCACGGACTATGACGAGCCGCCCGGATTGTTCGTCAAAACCCACACGGTCATGTCTGTATAGCAACAACATTGGTGTCGTTTTCACTTTCGCTGCATATCTGTAGCCGATGGCAGTTTCTTCGTCCTAAAAATTGAAATATCCGTTCGGCCGGTAAGGGTCTGTTTGGACATTGCACGCACGTTTCATAATTATGAATTATGACGTACATGTACTAACAGATATGCACTTACCTGTACATGTAATCAAAAGCATCATCTTAACCAAGGTTAAAATATAAGTGAATTGAAAAATGATAGGTTTTCCCAAGGTGATTCGGCTGGGTTATCAAATGTTTCGACAGTATATTCATACGTCCGTCTATGCCAAGAATGTCACTATATAAGCGCCGTTTCACAATATCGGAATTGATTAAATAAAAGAGGGTTACGCAACGTTCAATTTCGATGTAATCTTTCGAACTTTTCCGTCTTCCGGTTAAACAACAAAAATCAATCACCTGAAGGCAATTTGGCAAACTCCCCAGCATTAACCCCATCATTGTGTTGGTCCAAACTGGTAGAAATTCGCGAGGTAAGTTATAAGTTTGTCGTGATAAAGCACCTTTGTGAAAGTTGTGTAAAAGAACAAATTTGACGGTGAAATTCGTCGTACGAAATATAACAACCGGATCGAAATTCACAAGTAAAGGAAATGTTTTGAATTTCTGATCTTTAATGAAAGTGTGTACGTATTTCAAATGAAGTTTGATCATGAATCCGTCAGTCGTTATCATACGAGTACAGTTATATAGGGATAAAGATATTTCACGGCCAGCAGATAAGGCGCATCCAATATACAAAAGAAAGCTTCGTTTGTCTGGGTCATTCCATTGAGCTTTGGGTACTACCTCCAATCCACGTGGGCAGTACCTACATTTGTCTTTTTCAGGCATCGCAAGATGTCCTAGCTTGCCATTGAAAATATCGTAGATTTTAAAAGACGTAACAGGAAGGTTTTGTGTCGGCTCTATCCGTCGCCAAGCGGCGATGATGTAATCCAACATAACATTAACATTAATTTTTCGTTCCTCACCACGGACGAAAAAGGTAAAATTGCTTATCATCCGCGAAGCCTTTTGAGTTGCACGGTACCTATACACAAGAGCTCGCCACCATGGTATGGGCATCTCATCGCATATCACCACAACCAAGTTCAGTTCAGGGCGTGCTATAACATGGAATAGACTTGCCTTGACTCTGACAGGAGGAAGAAAAACAAGCCGTCGGCCCAGGCGATACCTAAGAGATTGATTGGCCTACAACAACCAAACGTATGTACCGTTCATATTTGATTCCTTGAGACATAACACGAACAGCCGCCACTGGTGACCCTGGCACTATCGTCGATTATTGAATCATGATTGGCCTCTATGGCCGTATTCTCGAAGCTCCTTAACTCTAAGGTTTACCTTCAGCTGTTGTTAACAGGGCAGAATACAAAAGCTTAAAGGTGGACCTTAGAATTAAGGAGGCTTCTGGAATACGGGCCTATGTCTTGCAAATATCCAGAAATATAGCACAAAAGGCGACACACAAATACATGATATAAAAGCAGAGGTCGTCCTCCAGCGTTTTTTGCAAATTTTCGACCCCAACCTGAGTCTTCTTCAGGCAGGCACTTTCTTCTTCAGGCATGCACTTTCTTGCACTTTGCAAGAAAGTGCCTGCCTGAAGAAGACCCCGGTTTGGGTCGAAAATTTGCAAAAAAACGCTGGAGGACGACCTATGTCTTGCAAATGGTAGGTATTCGTAGTTTAGTGCTCTCAGATTGATGAATTCAAAACTGTGACAGCCAAATATTCTAGAGCACATTGCACACCTTAAAGAGGATTAGTCGCGGCAATTAAAAATGACACAAAGAATAATTTCGTGGCCCACGAAATTCACAATTTCAAAATTACAAATTTCGTATTTTAGCACATTACATCTGTAGATGAGTCTCGATTTGCACGGTTGACCATGTTCTAATGATATTCGCACGAAGCAAAGCCAAAACAGTTGTGGAAATATGCTCTTTATAGGCAATGAATTCCTGATGCGAGTAATGTAATCGATTCAAGATGGCGGCATTTGATCGTCCATTCAGACACCTTGACTGGCACGACCAGTTCGCTTTAATGCAGCCCGCGAAAAACTGACGACCGAGGGCAAAATCTTACCTTCTTCTGATACATCTGAGATCCCTCGATTTCAACCCTTTGTTCCTCTCCCATGCACGTTCCTTTTTGTGAACTTATCTGGCAGATACGCGGCTCAATAAAAAAAACGGCGAATGTCGAGCATGGTTGCCGACAAAGGGCCGCACAGGCTAAAACGGAAACGATTTCCCTATTGCCAAAATCTGGCTGTGAGATTGCCCAGTTGGACACAATCCTTTCGAAGTATTGATGTCGAAGTACACTCGGCATTGTAATGAATTGATTACGTCAATTAAAAGCTGCTGCTTACATGTATGTACATGTAGGCAACATAACGTACAGATCAATATACATGTAAAGCTGAAGTACGCTTGCACCTCCATACGTTTCAAGTCGTCGGCTGCTTCCATTGTTTGATAGCTGACGGGAACTTTGAACGCAAATGATGGGCTTACAGAAAAGGAGACGTTTTTCTAATAGCCCCGATAGCTCTTTTACACATGTATGCCATATTTTGGTTTCTTTGAAGTAACTCTGGTTCGTGGCCTTCAGTAAGGACAGTAATGTTCTTCGGAGCCGATATATACATATATTCATTCCAGTTCTGTTTCCAGATTCCCAACCCAAACGCAAAAATATGGTCCGACGACTCGAATTTCAGCCACGTCCATGGTCGTCGAGATGAATTTGACACAAAGGAAATCAGTCCTTCATTGCAATATGAATTCATCACACGACACACGAACAACTGTCTTAACCCTTCGGCATCATTTCGTAAAATGTCCTTGCAGAGGGGAGTAAGAGACGATTAACTCTGAAACCATCGTTGTGAATTGACAATGTCATCGTTGACGATCACAGAGATACATCGTCTCCATAAGACGATAAACAACATTCTACTTGCTTCTAAGATTTCCGAAAAATACTGTTTTCACCCACTTTCCCGCTGTCGGTTGGTTTGGCCTGGTCAACCAGTGGCAGGCTAAGTGGGCGAATACAACATAAAGCTCCCCGCAAACAGACTGGTCTCGATCCAGTCCTGCGCACGGTACTAAAATCAACAAAGAAGAGTCCCCTCCACCACCAGATGAGACTCGAGACCGATCCCGTTCGATCCGTCCCCTTGTAGAGAGCAAAAAGCCACTAAGTGAACTGGCTTCAGTTGGTTCGAGGAGAGACAGGTCCGCGCCGTTCTCGTGTAAAACTAGCTAGGCCTACATGTATTAGGCCCCTGTTCAGCACAGCATTATTTGGCAAGAGAAACGGACGCAGCTGTGGGCGCTTGCGACTCGTGGCGCAGCACTAGTAGATTCACCGCCCGTGCATGTACATGTACATGTACATCTCCGGTAACAGCCTGTGTGCGTCTGTGTGCGAGACTATTACCTTAAAGCGCCTCTGCTTGCATAAAGGGCACCGCACACTAGCGATTTTTTCGAGCGATTTTGTAGGCGACCGGCCTTGCGACCACAGAAGCGACTGAACATTTTTCAGATTTTTTACTTTTTGTTGACTTGCTTGCGACAAATGCTTCTTTGGAAGATCAATGATGTCGTGGATGACATCATTGATCGACCGCAAAGGTAATTACGGCAGGCGACGTAGTAGTCGCATCGGTAGTCGCCCCCATTTTAGTCGCCAGTGTGCGGAGCTTTTCTATGTCGTGGCGGCCGACGTACTATACCTAATACTGTCAAAATGAAGTAGTTCTCCAAACGTCCTGTCCCGTCCTAAAAAAATCGTAAAACGGGCTACAACGTGTAACGTTGGTCAAATAATGCCCTCAAAGTTCTGGAGCACCCTTTCCGAGCTCGCCCATGAAGTTCGTGAAAAGACTGCAAAAGGTTGCACAACGTCCACTCCGTTCGCACACGGTTTGAGTCCGTTCGGCAACATTTTCAAGAACGCAGTGAGAACTAGCTCAGTGTGACGGGAGTATTAGGAACCTCGTTTACAGGCTTACAGACGCGGTCATATACAACGCATACCAGAGTAATAATTCGTGGTGGCGAGGTTGATCATGATCTTGTGTCAATGCGTGCTCGACAAGACTTCAAATCTATCTGTTTGAATGATCTGCGTTACCAATTTTAGGCATTGAGACTGTTGCTACACAAGAATGAGTTGATTATAAGCATGTTACATACTGTTACCTCACCTGATAAGGGCCAGTGACGCTATAACAACGCGTTGAACTTCTCAAATGATGGAAAGGAAATGTACATGTATGGCTATAACAACGCGCTGAACTTCTCAAATGATGAAAAGTATGGCCGCCATTTTTGTCAGCTAAGGTTTCGACGTAGAATCAATCCACCCGGTGTTGGCGATATACAGATTGGACAGGACATCAATGTTAGGGATGACCTCATGGATACTGTGGCACTTTAAGTTTTGAGGGCTTCAGTTGCTGCAGCAGTTGTATTCATCAGTGCATTCAGTCGACGAAAAAAGAATTCTACCGTCAAGTCATGAGAGTTTCACGTGTGCATGTACTCGACCTTCAACCAATACATGAGACTCTCAGTGATCGACGGAGGGTAGGCCGAATCTTTTTAACTGACGCTTATTTTATCCACGTATTATACCTCTGTCACCAATCACAATCAGAATAAAATCAATTATAATCAGAATATGTAATTATAGGAACGATTTGCTGAAAGAGGCTATTGAATGGATTTGAATGAAATAAAAAAGTTTTCAGATACGAAATATTGATTTTTTGTCACTCCACAATGAATAAGTGGTGCACAAAATCAATGCGTTTTTCAAAAGACCAAGGCCACATGCATCAGACTCAAACAACGCCTAAAATTTTTAACGTCTCTTAATGCATGTATGTATGCTGCGCAGTAACATGTACAGGCATTGACAGATGTTTATCTACACTTTGTATCTTGAATATTTCAAATACTACCAAACCAATTTTGATGTGGTTTGTTGCATATGAAAGGAAAACCTGTTGGTCACATTTCTGCATCAAAATTTTGGAAATTTCGAAATATCAAAATTATGTAATTGCTTGTCAGAAAAAATCTCAAAAATCAACACCCTTTAAATTGTGATTTTATTTTCATTTTTATAGTAGTTCTGACAGAATGGAAGTTTCTAAGGATTTTGGTGCTATTTTCATCAAAATCGATCGAGTCGTTACTGAGATATTTGAGATTATCAAAATTTTGATATTTTGAGATTTTTGCGTTTTTCAAGAAATTTTCATACCATTGGATAGAGCTAACATCAGATAATAGGTTTACATTATTTTGAAACTTTTGGGGGTTAAGTGTGCAGAAATATCGTAATATAAAAATTTTGATATTTTGAAAAATGTGCGTAAATTCCAATCATTTCATGCGAGTCATCCAAAATTTCATAATTTTATGATTTGAGGTCAGCTCTATCTACTGACACCAGAATTTTTTGAAAAATCGTGAAAATCTCAAAATATCAAAATTTTGATAATCTCAAATATCTCAGCAACCACTCGACAGATTGTGATGAAACTAGCACCAAAATCCTTAGAAACTTCCATTCTGTCAGAACTACTATAAAAATGAAAATAAAATCACAATTTAAAGGGTGTTGATTTTTGAGATTTTTTCTGACAAGCAATTACATAATTTTGATATTTCGAAATTTCCAAAATTTTGATGCAGAAATGTGACCAACAGCTTTTCCTTTCATATGCAACAAACCACATCAAAATTGGTTCGGTAGTATTTGAAATATTCAAGATACAAAGTGTAGATAAACATCTGTCAATGCCTGTACATACCATGTCCTGTGTCTCGATGGTGATAAAACAGTCACCATGTTTGCTCGGACCCAGCGTGTAAATCAACGGTGCCAAACAAGAACCAGCATCGAATGACGGAAATCTCAGTGAGGTCATCTAATGACTTTGTATAGGTCAACAAAATGAAAGCAATCGTTCGCCTTTATCGGTTTCTTCCGACACGGATTCAGGTGTATGAATGTCCCATCTGACCTGTTCACGAAAAAGTGGTCTTTGTTATAGTCCTTTATTTGAGATGGGAAAAAATATACTGAAATTTCTTCTATGTTCATCCTGCCAGAGCCGTTCGCCACGAAATTACGAAGTGGTCTGCAAACCGGCCGGAAACCAAAGGCCTTAGGTCCTGGTAAGATGACTAAAAGAAAAAGGTCATTACCTGATACTGTGTTGATCATCTGCTTCGCGCCTTTGCCTGCTAACATAGCACTTGTGTGTTTGCAAGCGACCATCAGGGGTCTGTACGTGTTACTCTTTAAATAAGCAACGGCGTATTCTTTTCGACCGATTGCCCTAACGTGGTAAACATTGTGAGTAAAATAAATCCCCGTACGGATGCGTGGTATCGAAATTCGGACACCATTTCTCAATATGTAACGTCAAAACCATGTGTTTTTCGTCTTTCATATATTTCGTAAAAAGTTGCCTTATTTTCATCAAACTGTCTGCATGTGATTAACACTCTCAAACCGAATTTTAAATATACATTAGACTTGAAACAGATATCTGTTTGTGGTACGATGAGTCGTCCCGAAAAGGTGCCCTTTGTGGCATTGTAGAACTTGAACACCTTTTTCGTATGCTCTCGGAAAAAAACAAAAAGAATAAAGGTTCGATTGTAAATGCCGTAGAGTCTAGAAAATTGTCCATAACAGCTTGAGTTGAACAGCAAAGCAAAGGTTCGATAACGTAATTCATAGAAAAGGGCCGTAAACATTGGTCTATTATGAGGCTGATGGACTAGGATGAGCCGTCCAGACTGTTCGTCAAAAAACAAGAAATCAAATCTTTTTGTTGCCAGGGGTTGTGTTAGTTTTACTCTCGCTCTGAATCTGTAGCCGATGGGTTTGTCCTAAAAATTGAAACAACCATGAAATTTTGAGAGTTGGCTTGTTACAAGCCCTGGCTTCAGAACCCCTCGGCTGTGATTGGCTCGTGTACAATGCATGGAATGTACATATCGGTCTGACGTCATAATGGATTAAAATATGGTTTATTTTATATTATTTTTTCATATTATAGCAGACATTTTTCTTTCTGATGACAGACATAAATGTTCATAATACAGTATATTTTTTACAATCATTACTGTAACCGAGGTGAAATAAGCGTTGGGGGCCGAGGTGCCAGGAGTATTGGAAGTGAATCAAGGGTCTGACGACCGAAAGTCGAAAATGACCTCGTCCCAAGGCAAAATCAGAAGAAATTTCGAGTTAGATCTTGTGGACGAGGTTGTGAGTTGACCTGTCATCTGCTTTACCTTGCTATGTAATGACTGTACACAGTTCGGGTGGGCCGGACTTTGTGCCCTATCTACTCCGTACTTAGGGCTTGAAGCATATGAAGAGCGGCCTATGTGGAGAATACAATAGGAGGAGAGTGCCCTTACGGCATTTTGGTTTTCAATGAAGTGATTATTTGTATGAGAAAAGAGATAAAATCAGCAGTGTGGTGACCTGTGCTGCCATCTACAAGACAGTCTCAGAATGCCAGTTACCTACCAGTGGTTGGCATTATGAGGCTGATTGAAGAGGTGTAATAAACCAGACGTGATGCTGCTGTTTAGAAAGTGAAACGTTGATTAACGTTGATATACACATGAATTAAAACATCGGAGATTCTCCCTAAGTGACTTGACTGGCGTATCACACGTCCCGATAATATGTTCATTCGTTTGTCAAAACCAACAATGTCACGGTATACCGTTGAGCGACGATTCCCAATACGGGGGTTGATCAAATACAAAAGCGTTACATAACGTTCTATATCGATGTAGATTGTTTCTTGCTCATTTAAGGTTAAGCACCAAAAATTAATCAGTCCTAGGCAATCTGGGAATCTTCCTAATATCAACCCGTACAATCCAAACCAAGAATTAGTCGAGAGTGGACGAAATTTGCGAGTGAAGTTAAAGACGTAGTTTTGTCGCGAAGTTGCACCTTTGTAAAAGTTGCGAAAAAGAACACTTCTCAGAGCATATTTTGTGTAACGGAGAATAACCGGATCAAAACCAACAACCAAAAATGACTTATACCTGCTTCAGCAGGTTTATTGAAAGTGATAGTGTATCTCAAATGAAGTTCAATCACAAATCCTTCACTCGTCATCATAGGAGTAGAATTATATATTGTTAAAGAAATTTTGCGGCGCTCTTCTAAATGACATGCCATATAAAAAAGAAAGCTACTTTTGTGTGGGTCGTTCCACAGAGCGACTGTTTCAAGAAACATTTTATCCGAGAAATCCCTGCATTTTTCTTTTTCAGGCATCACAAGACGTCCTAGCTTGCCATTCAAAATATCGTAGATTTTAAAAGAGGTGACAGGAATGTTTTGTGTTGGGTCCATCGATCGGGATACGAGGATGATGTAATCTAACATAACAACCCTCCCTCCAGTTATCATATTTTATTCTTCACGCACGAAAAAGGATGTGTTGCTGATCATCCGCGAAGTCTTTTGACTGGCACGGTACCTGTACACAAGAACCCGCATCCATGGTATGGGAGTCTCTTCATATATTACTAAAATCGACTGCAGTTCAGGGCGTATACGACATTCGAATTTATTTGCCTTTACTTTGATAGGAGGAAGAAAACCAAGCCGCCATCCCAGGCGATACCTCAGTGCCTTTTTGGCCTACAGCGACGGAAACATGTGTACCGTGTCCATTGATTCTTGCAGGAGGTACGTACAAACATCAGCTGGTTGTCGACGTGGTAGACTGGTACCCGGTCCTAACTATTTTTCAAAATTATGTTGCCCATGCTTGCAACACCTTTACAGAGCCCCTTGAACCCAATGGCCATGCCGGAAGATAAAAATCAATCGCCATTGAATAGTTTGTGGGATTGACGGGGTGCCAACAGGCTGTGAATTGGTCAACTACCAGGAATCCACTGAATTGATGCAGCCTGTTATGGAAATTGACCCTGCGTGACAAACGCCACTTCCAGCCACAACTGGGTTTCTTTATTCATTGTGAACGAGAAATGACAATACTTAGTTTTCATTCACCACCACAACTCACAATAGTGCAGAGGCCTGTGTCAAAGGTGTTGCACGCGTGGCCAAAACTATTTGGATAAAAGTGCGCCAAAATCACATTTCTACACGGAATATTTGAAATTTCAGGATATTTTATGAAATGCCTCGATGAGTAGAACACAGTGATATAAAAATTTTGAATGAAATCATGCAAATAAAAAAGTAGCAAAAACATGCCTTTAGGCTTCCTTTACATCGAAGTATACGGTATACGAAAACACCGGTTTACAATGGCTTCACGGTGGTGAATCCTCCGAATGCCTTTGTTAACCTGTGTTTTCGTATACCAAATACTTCTATGTAAGGGAAGCCTTACAAAATTCCTTCTGTCCAATGCGATTTTCAGCGGATTTTTTCGACGCTGATACCATTAGATAACCAGGAAAATTTACCACTACATACATGTACATGTATGTCAGATTCGATTTTCTTCACCCCATTCGTTTGGAGATATTCAAGATAAACTGCTGTCCATTTACTTTTGGCCATGAGTGTACGTCTCTTGACAGCACTGCTTACATGTATCAGAACTTCGGTGACTTGCAAAATGAATTTGATCCTGATATGTGTTACGCAGGCACACAATTACATCTTGTCTACCAGCGCACCCCATATCAGAAGAAACTCTTTGAACTCGTCCAGCGTCCTTCCAGATGGTAAGGGCGCATCCTTCAGTAAACCCTCGGAATCGGACGGAATATTTTTATAGGTTTCCACTTATAAAAGTTTAACAAAAATATCCTCCCATGAACATCAATGGCTAGGTTATGTCGATTAGTCGGAAGGTCAAAAAGATATCTTATCCGGCTGTTTTTCAAGTACTTCAAACTGCAAGGAAGAATAATCTGGGCTTTAAATTTCGTATCCATGTCACCGCAGTACGATACAGTGGAGATAAGGCGTCGGCTGGGACTATCATAATATAAGGCACCTTCTCGAAAAACATATTTCTTTGGAATATCTTCCCAGCAAATCCTATCTTTATACCGGCTCATGTTCGTGTAGAAGCACAGCTTGAAGCGGTGACGACTCTCAATGCCAACATTCCCCATTTCGTCAAAAAACGCGCCAACAAATCTAAGGCTTCTGACTTCCACGAGATTTTTACACTTGTTACAAACGTACGTTTTTGAATCGTTGATGAAGCTTACTTCGCATATTATTGTCGATATAAAGTCTTTACCCCGCAATTTTACCGTTAAGATCAGCTTTTTGCTGAAAAGAAGAGTTCTTGATTACCATGGCTAAGATCAATGCTTCGTGTATTAAGGATAATGTATCATGACTTCATTGTTTACATTCAATGTTTGTAAACATGGATGTTTACATTATGTTATTTTGGACTTTTGGGACATGCCAACTCACCATGTTGAATACTTTCGGTACCTGGTATCAAAAGAATTTCTAGAGAGGTATGCCACCAACAAGACAAAGAAAGACTTGACACAAACAAACAAAATGTAAATAAACAATGTTTTCATGAGCCGGGAAAACGCCCGTGATACAATAGGGAGTTTTCGCAAAGTCCCCGAAACGCCAACGCGAACGCCAATCCCAGGCCATTGTTCGATGCCACGAAGAGAGCACCGAACAAAAGGGTAGACGTTCGCGTTGGCGTTTCGAGGGCTTTGCGAAAGCTCCATACTATTGAGTTTTCGCAAAGCCCCCGAAACGCCAACGCGGACGTCTATCCTTTTGTTCGGTGCTCCCTTCGTGGCATCGAACAATGGGTTTGGCGTTCCCGTTGGCGTTTCGGGGGCTTTGCGAAAACTCCCTAATATCTTTAAGTAACGCGCGTCAAGCTGCGGCCTTTGGTTGACATGCAGTTTCTTTATTGCTAGTCATCTGCAAATCAAGACAGACCGCGGTCATAAGCATTGTATGTATGTACAATAAAACATCTCTGAACTCCTTTGTTAGACCCTAGTGACAAAGGAATCATACAACTGAAAAACGACAGGAATTACACTCGATGAAGTATTCTCGCATACATAAAGAGGTATGCATCCCATGGCTGGCAGCCATCTTTGACCAATGCATTGCCTCCTGGACTCCACGGAAGTCATTTCTGAAGGAAGGTGGGGAGGAAGGTCACATCGAAAATGCATTATCTACAGGGCCTGTCACACTGAAGTAGTTCTCAAAACGTCCTGCCCCGTCCTAAAAAAATCGTAAAACGGGCTAGAACGTATAACCCTTGGCCAAATAATGCATTGATGTTCTGGAGCACCCTTCCCGTCCATGAAGTTTGTAAATTGTAAAACGTTGCCACTACATCCACTCCGTTCGCACAGTTTGTGCACATTCGACAAAATTTTCAAGAACGTACTGAGAACTTACTCAGTGTGATTGGGGCATACCAAGGAAAGATCGACTCCAGTTGGAAAGACTTTTCCATTATCAGCCTTGACCCCTTTCAAAAATGTTTGAAGATATTTTATAATAAAACAGTAAAAAGGTTTTTGGCACTCCTTCAACAGCTAAAATGTGTTAAATTTTAGCTGTTGAAGGAGTGCCAAAGAACTTTTTACTGTTTTATTGTTTTAACCCTACAAAGAATGCCTCTGAAAGATTTTAAAGAATGTGAAATAGAAATAGGGTTTCCAAGGTGAACGACATTGCTTCCTACCAGAATCGAACCCACGAACCCTCGCATATGGCATCAATCGCCAGCACTCAGGGGCACACGCCTTAAACCACTAGGCCAAATCCCCATCTGAAAGATTTTAGATATTTTATACTTATCCATTACACGGTGGACCGTCCGAATCCTGATGCACCAGTCCTATAAGGCGACCGTATCTCTTATTAAAGGGCAATTTAAAGTTGGCTTTTTTCTCCCCATTCAGATCAAAGACTCCGTAGGTTGTGCCCTCTCTTTCCGTCATGACTATTAGAATCAAATAATCTCCAAACGAAATATGGCTCTTGACGAATACTTCCAAACGAAATAGATATACTGGCTTATATCGCAAAGCATTAGCTGATGTGTTACAAGCACGTAGCAAATACACCAAAAACTGACACTTTTCCTGTCTTGTTTCGGCAAAGGTTTGGACAAAAATTAACACTCCGATTCGATGCCGTGTGATTTTGTAACGTTCCGCTGTGCTGTGGCGATGACCACGTGGGATTTTTACTTGACCATCGCGTTTGTATGTGCCAAGCTCTGGAGTTCCTACGAATCGAAAGAAATGTACCATTATCACAACAAATGTCGGTTATGCCAATGATTTGTCAGTCTGCAATTTGAAAAGGTTCCAGCCAGAGCGTCAACTGAAGAACCCTCATCCCCAAAACACCCGCAGACGATCAACTTCTCCATCAAATTTTGACTACGCGTGCAATTTTGACCGACAAGGCAAGCACAGGGTGGTTTGGCAAAAGAGTCTACTGTCAGGCTATCGTCCTACATTTATACTGTACATACATGTATAGCCCT
The DNA here is from genome assembly GCA_002633025.1 of Notospermus geniculatus. NCBI lineage: Eukaryota > Metazoa > Nemertea > Pilidiophora > Heteronemertea > Lineidae > Notospermus > Notospermus geniculatus. The sequence continues at coordinate 460,972 of NMRB01000221.1, read as the reverse complement.
GGATCATCATGTAACATACCTTCTCTGACCATAAGCATTTCCGTTTTCTTCAGTTGAACACGACCCGACCCATAACAAAGTGGCAGTCCCCTCGGACTATGACGTCGGCAAATTCTGTGTGCTTCGTCATAGAGAATTGCTATTGATTTCCAACATGACCAACAGAAAACTGTACAGTGGAGAACAGATGCAGAAGCGAAATATTCCTGGTATAATTTTGGATCATAATGTTGGGCTAACCTGTAGAAGGACACTCTCGCGGAAGTTGCCATCGATGAATGGAATGGCGTTTCCACTTCATTCAGGTTGCCAACAACTCGTACACGTTCCGCCGTTTTGATACCACGACTCGAGGCTACAGTATTACTTTGCCAAATGTGAACATCCTATTAGTGGTTCGATCCCTGTATGCCCTTGTTCATGCAAGTGAACCAAACATCGAAGACATCTTCAGTAGGCATATTACTGAAGAATCCCTCGCAATCACAATCAATGTAAAGAAGACAAACATGTATCACGACACCAAAAGAATCATTCTGGGCCAACACGGCGTCAATCGTCATGCAACATGAGCAAGAGCACGCCGCACTGCAGAATCTCAGCATTGTACAGACCAATTCCTCCAAGTAGTACAAACCCACCAAATGTACACAGACTCATAGACGAACCAGCATCAGTAACAGCAGAAATATACATGTATTACTCCAGATAGATCTAGTAGCAGTTATGTAACTGCCATGTGGACAAGTGAATCACCTACATATAGGCTACATGTAAGTAGAGAATTTGCAAAATGACAAGTCTGCTGCCGCCCGCTGACGAAACACGGGAACCCTAACCCCGAACGAAGGACAAGTCACCATTCAGCATGAAATTGGACACTCTGACATCATGTGTTATTATGAGTAGAAACGACGACACTGATTGGTTCCCACGATTATCTGAGTTCTTGATACCATAAGTCCTTTTCTCGTCGATACCCCAAAATATGAATGTGTAGGTTGAATGTGTGGAGAGATTGATTTACAGAGCCTGACGGAACTTGGATGTGAACTAAAACTGGCACATCTCAGGTAAAAGGCAGGTTTTGCTGCTGTTAATCGTCCAGGAGGTGACACCTACCAGGCAAGGCCGGGCATTGCCAGGTCATTTTGAGCACAATATCCCAACAAACTTCGTCGTTCTGATCAGTGTTCGAACAAAGAACCGTACGCTGGGGAGCTTCGTTTAGAGAAAGGACGTTGGAACGGCCATTTTGGTATTCTGGTGAAAGGAGAAAAGTAATGCAGATCTCCACGTTCCTTACAATATTGTCGAATGCCTGATCGTAGGAACCAACCAGGGGCGTCGTTTCTTCATCGTTCAGAGAAAGGACATTCGAGCGGCCATATTGGTATTCTGGTGAAGGAAGAAAGTAATGCTGATCTCCATGTTCCTTAGAGACCTATCGAGTGCAAAATCGTAGGACGTGTATTCTCCGTGTTAAGAAATAAGGCTGACCCTAACAATGACCTTTCCCATCAGCCAATCGTTCTATTCCTTAGTGAGTAACAGGTGTTCTGATTGGTTCCAACGATCTTGCACTCGACAGTGGTGTTGCAATACCGTCTAATGCCTAACCGAAGCTTACAGTGTATTCAGAAACGTGGAAACGCACCTTTATCTGCATTCAATGTCGACGATTGATTAATATAATTTATTAGGGCCTAACCGTCGCATGATGACGTCACTACATGTACATTCTCCATCAAGTCCAACAAAAGACAAAGCTGCTATTGTTGTAAACCTTACAATGATTACAAATCGATAGGGTTTGTTCTACGTGTATTTCAAACAATTGTTTCGTTTGGAACGTTTGACAATGGCTTGCAATTCCTGGTTCGCGGCGTGAAAGCCTTGGCCATCATGCGACGGTCTGTTAATCAACGGTAACACTACACTAACCAAAACAAAAACAAATACATGTAGTGCCCGCGGATGTCTCCCTTTAAGTAAACAAATCGTACACGTACTTCATTTTTATTTGGCATTTATTACTACTTCTGATTACATGATATGGTCCGGGTTATCACCCAATCGTCTAGTAGAAACTTCAATCCAACTTCAAGAACGGGGAAAATTCGACTGAGGGAATCGCGTTGACCTCATCAATGCCGCGTCACCCGATATAGCTGCCTGCAGGAGAGAAAAAAATCATGTTTTCACTGAACGTACATAAATTGAAGGTTTAGAGGACCCATTATATTATTACCAAGCAAGTTGGTACATGTGACAATTCACGCCTTCAGCAGCATATTTTTTTGGCCAGGGTGTCATGTGCGATAACTCGGAGGGTTCTGAAGGCCTTACGTAAGGCATGGTATAGTGTGGGCCAGTGAAAAGGTGGGCTGTCCCATTAAGGCATAAGACAATTGGTTGGCGGGTGTGGCCAAAGCACCGGTGTATGAGGCCTCACTGGCCTACTGAGATAGCACCCTTCACTCTTCTGAAATGGTATAACGCACCGACTTGATACTGTTTTGTGTCATCCTGTCTCATACATACTTGAGCAATATCCATATTTCTCGTCCTTATCATAATTCGCTGTCGTTGCACACCATTTCCAGATACTACCAGACCTCACGCAGTCACCACGCCATTTGCCGTCGTAAAAGAACGGTATCACGCATGGGGCTCCGTTTGAATTGCCTCCGTAGGTCTTTGGGATTTTAACAGCTAAAAGAAGCAAGAATGTTTGAAAGTATTGGCCGCTGAGTGAAACTTCTGATAGAAGCAATAAGCCGTATCCGATACCACACCAAACCAAAGGGAATGCTTCGTGTAACAGCAAGCATGAAAATCGAATTTGTAGCAAAATAATTTCATCATAGCTTACGTTTCCAACATTTCTTGGTCGCTTTATGATATTTCTCCCCGTTTGAACAATCTGAAATTTGGAAGTCTCATTGGCCGAAGGATATGGATTGCTTAAACAAAACAGCTTCCATCCGCGTTTGAAATTTGCGGTCATAGAGTGATCCTAGCTATCTTCACAAGGTGCATGGAACAACAGATACCCGTAGGAGTGGCTTACCCCAACTCTCATATACAAACAGCAATAGAAGCAACAAATGACTGAAAAATGCTTACCATCTTCGCAAACATCTTTCTCACTGTCCCAGCGGTAGCCTTCTGGGCATCCTGAGAAGAGACGACCATACATTTAAAGTAAACCGCTCTTTGCACTTCCTTTTTCAGTATTTATGTTGTACAAAATTTCAGGCTCAAAAGTGTGCTGATCGGAACTCCCCTCGCATTAAACCTCTGAATGGCATGAAGCGCCATGATCAAGTTTCACCAAGTTGGTGGGTAGTATGAAAAAGACCTTCTCAATGCTCTTTACTCCTTGCTATACAAATGCATTGGGAGGGGTGATTCAGCATTCACTTACGAGACCTATTCACCAACACGCAACGATATTTCCCCATCTATGATGACGAGGGCTAGGGAGACTAAAATACATTGTACTCTGACTCGTAGTACTGTAGAAGAACTATTACTAGTACTAGAAGAACTATTGAAGAACTAGAAGAAGATGAATTAACTAGAAGAAGAACTACTAGAAGAACTATTGCTAACTATTATTAGGAATGGCATATTGTGTGTCGATTTTTGTGCTCGCCTTCTCTTTGTAACTATTATTAGGAGCATGATTTCAGCTGTAGAACTTTATCCGGAAATACTCTGTTTGGTTTTGCTATCCATGCATGTAGGCCTACTGAATTCAGATTAGGCTTACTTTCGACGCATTTCTGCTCGGTGACACTCCATTTGTATTCATATCTAGGCTTGCATCCTGCAGACGAGAGAGAGGGAGACTGTAAATCACAAGTACATGTACAGTACACGTCGGGTACATGATTGTGTATAACACGCTTGAACGACTTGTTCTGGGTAATACTACATGTATAGGTTCCTCCCAACAGGCCATGCAGGTCGGAAGTAGACAGCGCGCATGCGCGATGCCGGCAACGCCCCTATATCGGTGGCGGGAATCTTCTGTAGTGCCGGGAACTCTAGGATAACTCGCCCCTGGATAATTTGCCCGAAGATAAGAGACGGACGTCCTTGTCCATTTCACTTACTTAACTCACAACTATATCTGATACCATCAGGCTCAAAATGTATTTCGTATTGCTCACTCTCGCATTCTGTGACAAAGACGAGGAGAAAAGGATTTAGGCAGGTGAAGTAACTGTATCTTGCTCATGCTGAAATAGTCGATTAGACTACCAATTGCTTCTCTACAAAAAGTACACACAAATGGAGCTGCGAAATTGAAGCGTCTTCTGTTAACGAAGGAAATTCTCATACATGTATTTGCAGATTCTGCATTTCCCAGGCGATTGGGGAAAATGTACGTTGCTTCCAGTTGTCAGGCAAGAATTATTGTTAATTCATTGTTGCGTAAGAATGAACTTACTGTAGACGCATTTTTTCGTCTTAGCGTCAAAGAACTCCTCCCTTTTTACGCATGCTGAAAATTTGAACGGAGTTGGAAATGTATGTCAATTTCAGGCGCAAGATAAAATCAGAACTCATTTTTACGACAGCTCGTAACAACCGTTACCTAACTCGTAGTGCAGGCAAGCAAATCCACCACTTAACTAATGAGTAATGAATGCATCTGATCAATTAAACGTCACTGCTATGGCATTTCATGAAAAAACCAAAAAGAAAAATGTCCAAACCCTATTATACATCAGCCGTATAATCATTGCCGTATGGAACCCCAGTATATAGGCGTAAACTGACTACAGAAACATGCATAGGCCTAAAAGCATTGCCGGTGGTGTAACATTTTATGTGAGTGTTCCCCTACTATTGCCTAACGGACTAACTGTGACTTGAGGAGGGAACCGGCAGAGAAATCCATCTATCTGCCAGCGTTTCCCAAAACATAAGGGGAAAACACTGACATACGGACGAAACACTGGCAGATCTGTGAAGTACCAAGGAAATGCATCACTGACGCTGAAGGACATGGAAGAAAAAAGCACTCATCAGTACGTACGCGTCTTACATATCGCCGCTTGCTCTTTTGAAGGATCTTGGCCTTTAAGTGTAGATTTTTTGCCTTCCCGACGTTGGAAAGCCACTGCATCTCCGTCTTTCAGGTCGGTCATTGGTGGTCGATAGTCAAATGGTGAGCCGTCCAACCATTTAAGATTCGCTGACGGTGGCTCACCAGTGACGCGCATCCCGACCCAAGCATCATATTTCCAAAAGAAAGACCTGTGGTTGGTAAATGCAATGCCGGTGAGGCATGTGGTTTGATTTACATTGTTTGAATGTTTTTGCCGTTAATTGCGATTTCAAGGCACAAGTATCATTGTAAATTGTAGATAACTACAAGTAACTACGTGAATCGGGTGGGCAGAAAAAAACGGGTACTTTTTCTATTACTTCGGGATACACTGAATCACTACGTAATTCAATGTATCCCGAAGTAAAAGTACGATTTTAATCACTTAAGTCCCAGTCACATATCCACTCCGGGGCCCGTACGGCGAGTAAAAACAGACATTTTGGCCAATTTCAAGGGTGCCCAGTTTGATCCACCTACTTTCCGCCTATCTGTTGAGGCGATTTCGGCATGATTCATCTTAGATCCGAGTTTCAGTCTCTAAAATCCGCAGTAAGCCGCTGGGTGGGGAAAATCGTATACGGGGCCCGGTGCATTTGTGACCTAGGCTTTATACTCACGATATCAGTTGTTTGCTTATGAACTCCCATTCTTCTTTACTGTGTATACTTGTAAGATACGCGTGCTCGTATTCACAATGATATTGGGCTCTTTCGTATGAAAACGCCCCAGGCTCTACTCGATAACAACTGCCCTCAAAAAATTTCCAAAGGTTGGTGTTCATGCCATTGCATTTACCATCTGTGGTAATGAGGAAAACGTGGACATATATTGTGTAGTTATATAATTCTTGCATATAAATCGACAGGGTATGGGGAGAAACACAAAATGATTAAATTTTTACCTTCATTTGCACTTTGCACGGCATCTGAAACGGAGTGAAACAGACTAGTTTCATCAGAAATCATGAAATATTTGGGACAACAATGGGTAGACCAGCGCTGTTACAAAAAGAAAGGACATACAGGAAAGCAGCAGGGTTCCAAGCTGAACCAGAAATCCCTTTTTATATACGTTGCTTGTCAACCTCTCAACAGAAATACATGTATCTTTGAGCGATATAATAGAGGTGATGCAAAACTGTTGGAACTCCACATACCTAAACAGTGAGAGCACATGTACATATATATTTTGATGTTGGTCCACAACCTATTCAAAACTTCATAAACAGATTCATTTCATAGATTTATTTAGACAATGTGTAGGCATTCAGTTGATAATGGGAACGTAACAATGCGAAAAGCTGAATCAATATCATAAGTTTGGTCAATCATTCTTCATTTCAACTGAAACACTCAAGTTCACCTCTCCAAAAACACAATTGATTTCAGCAACAATGGTCACAGGTGTCATAACTGAAGTCAAGTACTTGGTGTATTCCTCCTTCTATCATCTCTTCCTGACTGTATGATAGAGTATAGAATCACAATCGGTATAGAGGTTTGTATGGTAGACTATAGAATCACAAAGGTACAGAAGCTTTTCTTGTATAATGGTAGAGTACAGAATCACAATGATACAGAATCTTGTATGGTTAGTACAGAATCACAAAGACACTGAAGCAATTCTTGTATGGTAGAGTATAGAATCACAAAAGTACAGGAGCCTTTCTTGTATGGGAGTATAGAATCACAAAAGTACAGGAGCCTTTCTTGTATGGTAGAGTATAGAACCACAAAAGTACAGGAGCCTTTCTTGTATGGTAGAGTATAGAATCACAATGCTACCGAAGCCATTCTTGTATGGTAGAGTACCGGTATAGAATCACAAAAGTACAGAACAGAAGCCTTTCTTGTATGGTAGAGTATAGAATCACAAAAGTACAGGAGCCTTTCTTGTATGGTAGAGTATAGAATCACAATGGTTCAAAATCCTTACCAGTGCGAAACAATACAACTGCATCACATGGCGAGAATCTATTCATAGAATGCACTGAAGTCGGTAGGCTACAAAGTAGCCATGGTAGCAAGAAACTACATTGTATACATGATGTGTTGCCCCTGCATTACTTTTTCTCTGTCCGAATCCATGTAGAGTAGGCCTATAGTTATGCAAGTCATTTTTTTTGATCATGGTAGGCCTACTCTTACCTTGTAATGACGCTGCCACGATCATGAAAACCACACATGATATCACCGAAGACATCCTGGAGGAGGGAAAGGGGCTGACTGTAAGATATCATCTCAAGAAACGTAATACATGTAGATACTGTACTTTCACATTAATAGATCACTCACCAACATTCAGGCTCATCCCACTCGTAAATTCTCCAGTTAGTTTTATTCCTAAGAGTGGAGCTGTACTACTCAGTCGACCAATGGCGTGTCGAGTTTAGGACATGAGCGACGCCTCGTGATCGTCCCTTGTTGATTTCACATTAGCAAAAATTTCCAGCTAGCTGATGATGAACCGCGAGCCAAGATTTGCTTAAAGCGGCCGACCCACGTATATGAGGATCAAAGGGCGATATTATAGAGTTTTCGCAAAGCCCCCGAACCGCCAACGCGAACGTCTGTACTTTTGTTCGGTGCTCTCTTCCGGGCATCGAACAATAGATTTGAAGTTGGCGTTGGCGTTTCGGGGGCTTTGCGAAAACCAAAGCCAACTGCCTATTGCCAATCTTTCTTCCATCCATTATGCCAGAAGCACATGACATCCACTTCGGGCCCTATAATGTGGAATAAATATTGTACATGTACGTGGATGGACCGCTTAACGCTGATGGGAAGGTTTGCTAAAGCGGGCCATACATGATCAATATTATTGCACAATATGGGACCCCAAATAGGGGCATGTGCTTTTGCATGATGGGTAGAAGAAAGATTGGCAATAACATTGCCCATTTTGGTCCTGATATTGTGCAATAATATTGAAGGTGTATGGGCGGCTTTACGAAAATCATCATTCATTACATGATGTATGGCCCACTTTAGCAAGGAATCAACTCCTTTGTGGTCATGGGAAACGAGAAAAAAAACGCAATGGATAAACTTACATTTGCCAAGGAAATTTGACAACCTGGTTTGAGAAGCTTTATTTAGATTCAAATCGCCAGCACTGGTGATGAAACGATACCGAAATATTGGAAACGGAGTTCTCTCAACGTTGCCTCCTCTCGCTGCGCAACTGACAATGACTAGGCCCACCGACCCCGCCAACACCTGTTTCATTTATCTATCAACAGACTGACCAAACTTTCTGTATGTTAGGGAATACAGCTGCTACAGCTGCTCGATAGGCCTCCGATCGAATTCCGTGACGCAGTTACTGGACAATCAAGGCCGAAAGGTCATATTACTATCCTAATATGAAAAAGCAATGCAAAAGGACGCTTTTATTTAGCAGCTCTTTTTTCACTCGTTATTTGTAATTTGGCACGAATCATCCGCATCCTGAAGAATGAACATTGCATTCTCCATTAACTCTTCATATACATGTATGTACATGTTCATCTCCTCATTTTGATTTTGAATGGAAAATTTTAGCATGAAAAATGAAAAGTGAGCAGTTCAGTTCCATATTAAAACAGCCGCCTACTTTTAAAAAATAATACTGTTCTGCAGCCTGAGATAGTACATCCTTGGGTATGAACCACATGCACACAGTGCATAGCGCATTCTGCATTATGCACAATGCATGCATACTCTTTACGTCATTTGATTAAGAAATATGCGCGATTCTTTAGTGAAACGGTGGTCGTTGAGTAAAAACAAATAAAAAATATTAGGCTTTCACAGATTTACCACAAACCAAGCATGCCTAAAGCATGTGCCCAGACATACAGGAAAAATTTGTCAAAAGCCCATCTTCTTTGACGGGCTCAACATTCTGTGCTGGGAAGTAGTCCAGTAAAATTAAGGCAAAAAAATCGGCGAACCCGGAACAAATTGCAACATACAGAAGTTTTTTGCTTTAAACCTTTGTTTAGGTCACCTTGGACATCATACCCATTTCGCACAGTGACGGGGCAGTGGCGTCATCTCTTGCTCACGTCACAATTTTCACGCGCAAAAATACCCTTTTATTTAGCTACTTTCCCGTTGTCCGATTTTGGAGTTATGTTGTTGATGAAGATGTCATAGAGCATATACAATTACCTTCTGTTGCAATTTGTTCTCGGGGTAGATTTACTGGATTAATATGCAGGCCTAGATTCACACAAATAATCGAAGTGTTTACCACATTTGTTTAAGATTTGCTGCTCATTCAATAAAGCATGTCATCGAATTTTAGTCGTCATATTTGATCATACCCGACTTGGAACTAGTTTTTGAAATATGATACCAACACATGGGTCTCAAACACATGTTCTGTTCCCTATAATTGATTTTTTTCGCTCGGAATTATATTCTCTCACACGATAGGCCTACATGTAACTACATGTATAAGTAAACACGCAATAGGTGCCTTTGTGCTTTGAGATAAGGGCATCTGGCCCCCATTATTTGAATAAGACAAGTTCTATTCTACTGAAAGAATTCCGGCAAGACATTTCAGTCTAATAGGAGCAGTCAGCCGCGCATATTGCTAACAGATGGCAGCACAGTCTTAGCGGACCAAATGTACAGGAAATCTATTATGATCGCTGCTCGATCGATAATGACTGGGTCCGCTAGATGCATTGAATTGGGCCCTAGTGACACCTAGTGGTCAACTCGCTGACAGCTCCTATTAGAGTGAGGTGGCATCGTAATCTCCACTATAGGTGGCAGCACTTTGGTATTCCTCACGACAGGTGGCAGCACTATCATTATCGCCATAACCGGTAATTTCAGAAAACTGAATAGAAACAGCGTGGTAAGAGGAGAGGTAATTTTAATACATGTAGGTTGGAAAATCTCTCACTTAATGCGGGACTAATCATGTGGACTGGTGGTAATAGCCGTGGTTACACCTGTCTGAAAAAGCCCGGACTTTTCGAAGCCCGGGTCTGAAATAAGCCCGGGCTTTTTGAGCACGTACGCGGCATGTATGGGTTTTAAAACCCCGGGCTTTATTTAGATACGGCGATTCATAGGTGTAAACGCAACATAAAAGTCCGGGCTTTATGTAGTGTAAACAAGGTAAATACCTACATGCGCACTTATGCATGGCAAGTGAACGCCCTTGTTTAATTCCTCATACGGTGCAAGGAAACAACGAAATACGCTTTTTTACTGATGACGTACATGTATCTTTATATCTAAGATATACATCTGAAGTACATGTGGTGGACGACTGCATGATTTAGTAATCCGACAGGGTCGATCTGCGCCGATTGCCCACATCAACACTGTAAAAAGTCAGAACGCGAAAAAATTTCGCGTTATTTCGCGTTCTGATACGTTAATTTGTCGTTTGTGGGATTTTGTCTATGTTGCAATGTATTTATCCTCCAAACATTAATCTATAGAATAGGTCATCTTGTTGTTTGGAAATATTTAGGCCCCTTTTTAAGGGTTTCAAAAAAATGTGAACACTATTTTAGAACGCGAAAACGCCAGTTAACGCCAATTCTGAACGCAAATTTGTCCCAGATTTGAGAACACTATAAAATTTTGCGTTCTAAAAGTCATTTTTAGAACGCAAAATTTTATAGTGTTCTCAAATCTGGGACAAATATGCGTTCAGAGTTGGCGTTAACTGGCGTTTTCGCGTTCTAAAATAGTGTTCACATTTTTTGAAACCCTTAAAAAGGGGTCTAAATATTTCCAAACAACAAGACGACCTATTCTGTAGATTAATGTTTGGAGGATAAATACATTGCAACATAGCCAAAATCCCACAAACGACAAATTAACGTACCCAGAACGCGAAATAACGCGAAATTTTTTTGCGTTCTGACTTTTTACAGTGNAGCACGGGATGATCAGTAAGGTCCAAGGGTAGGCCTACATACATGTAAACGTTGAAGTGTGATGCACGTGGATATAATTATATAATCTACATGTACGGTACAAGTTTTGCTTTACTCGAACCAACTACATATTACTTACGACGGTCGACACACTTGTTATCCTCCCATTCAAAACCTTTGCGGCATCCTGCAGAGAACATTGGCTACAATTTAGTACTCAACTGTAATCCTACATGTACATGTACATGTACATCATCTTCCAAAGACGATTTGTGAAGAGACGAACGTATACACGATTGGGTAATCGTAACGTATTATTCTGACTCCACCGCAAACCAAAACAGAAACGATTGTTGTTTTGTAATAAATTAATTTGGCTGCTGAAGCTATGGACAGACATCAATAAAAATTGAACTGCTGTATACAATGCTCACTTGATTTGCACACCTTCTTGTCTTCGTCAAATAGCTCTGCCTCTGGACAAACTGAAAATAATGTTCCGTTTTTAGTACACAGAGATTTCCCACTTTATCGGAAGCCTGTTTATTTACATGTAAGTTATTTCCAATTGTCCCGTTGGTCTACATGTAAATAGTCACACCCATGGCATGCCAGCAGAAAGTGACAAGCAAAGTTCAAAATCTCTGCTACATGCAACACGAAGCAAGGGTAATCTACATTGTGTTTGTTGTACACATAGTGTGCAGTGGACTGTACATATGGAAGTGTATGATAAAGTACATGTATATGCGTGATTTGCATGTAGGGAGACCTGCCTGTGGATTCCTGCCACTGCAGTACATTTACTGCAGCCTACGGCGTATGTACTGTACATGCAGCGCAACCCCAGCTCTACAACCACATTAGTGTTCTCACTTACTTCTTTTACATTCTTTTTCTTTACCAACATATTTAAATTGCCTGCTCTTGCATCCTGAAACGACAAATAACAACTTTTACAAAAGCAAGCCATCCTTATCACGAATGCGTCCGGTAGGCCTAGGCTACTTTACTTTTCACATCTCATTCATGATCACCACATAGGCTTACAGTACTTTCTAGATTACAGTGTAGAGTGAACTTGTTAGTAAATTTCACGAAGATTTACTCATACATTCACAGGGTGTTCTCCTGATTTGCTTTCCAAGGTAGCCTGGTCTGTTTAAGGATTCAAACTACATGTAGATTCCTTCATGGTTTCATTGGGTTGTTTTAACTAAAAAGAATATTGCACTAAATTGTGAAAATATACCTACGAAAAATGCACTTGGACTTCTCTGGTTCCCATACTTCCTCTTCTTTCAAGCATACTGCAAAGAGTTACGTTTGAGCTTGTAAAATGTACATGTACTAGGCCTATTTATAGTTTGTACAGTCAAGCATATCAGGGCCGACTGCACAGAAAGTCCGATATAGTGCTTTTGGTGGGCATCGGCGGTTTAGCTAGTGGGAAAATGCATTATAACTAACTGCCGATAGGCGCCGGTAGCACTCTTTGCGGTCAGCTCTGAACTATTGTACCGTTAACGTGTCGTTCATAGGTACCTACTTAGCATTCTATTTTTGAATCTTCTCCTTAAACGTACATGTACATGTACGTTAACACGATTTACATGCAATTCAATTGCTTGAGAAAGCACACAAGCCCGTTCTAAATTAGTAGCACAGCGAGCATTTTGACAGCCATCCACCCGACACCCAGCAATGTATCGAAATAACGTACCCCTCTCGCAAATGTAGGGGAACTCCTCATCAAGAGCTGCGCCCTCCAAAACCGTGCCTTCATCTTCTGACACGACCATCGATGTGGCGACCTTGCCTCCCAGCTCAGCCCCTGGTGGGATGTAGGAGATACTCGAGTCATCAGTCCACTTGAAGGAGCTGAATGGTGGTTTGAGTCTGGGCTCCATTCCTATCCAGTACTGATCGTCATCCGAATCGTTTTGTGACCTAATATGGCGGTATGACGAAGTCGATCAGCCAACGAAAAAAAATCCGTCATACATCTAGTTTTAAATACCATCAAGTACATTGTAACGTTTACCAACTAATTTCTCATGTTGCCTTATCAACCTCGTTTCTTTCTTCATCGTTTCGACGGCGCACGCCATCTTGGATTTTTTCGCAAACTGTACACGCGCAGTTACATCTAGTGGGCAAATTCGTATCTCCCGACCAATCACATGCGCGGTTTGCCCACCAGGTAGTGGACGCACACAAATCAAAGGTTATGGTGGACTTTCATTAGGTTCAAGTGAGTTATCTGCAAATGTAGGGTCCATATTCATAAAACTACTTAACTCCAAGTGTGACATATCCTTCGTTGAACACAAAAGATACGTATCACACTTTGACTTAAAGTTTACCTGAAAGGCATTTCATGATTTTTTTCTCTGAAAAGTGGTTCGAGTAAAAAAACAATTCAGTGAAAGTTGCATGAAGATTGGACCATGTTTTTTCACATGACTACCAAACAACTTGGTATCCATGGCTGTCCAGGCGGTGAGTTCATGAGGTCAAATATGCTATACAGAAATTCAAATATTGCCCTCCCAATCCATATTGAGGAAATAACTGCAGTACGACTGATTAACAAGAAATATACAACAAAACTACACCTAACTGCCCAAGTTAAACAAGTAATTTTAATGTTTTTTATATTGTTTAAAAATCCAATGACATCAAATGTGCTGTTCTCCGCTGCCTGACATGGTTGGCAGAGTGTTGGCCTTGTCATCCTTTTTAAAATTCCCATAACTTGGAAATGGGTAATCCGATTTTCATGCGGTTTTCAGTTTCATGCTGCCTGATTAATGCTCTACAGTATGACGCAGAAAACCAGAAGTGGATGAAACCCTTTCAGGTAACCTTTAAGTATGTTCATGAATATGGACCCAGCTGACTGGCTGTGTCGACCTTCTGAAACCGCTTGACCATATTTTGCATACTAATGGCTTAGAAGTGTTGTTCTACAGTACATGTAGGTGGGTAAGTGTCACATCAAGAGGTTATATTAAACGTATTGGCCCCTCTTTGTCAAACCACAAAAGGACTTGATTCCGGACCTTATGGTTAAACCTAAAATCCTATTGTATTATTACTGCACATGTGTTCCAATTGACCGTACTCCAGTAGCAACACACTGAAAGCCTTTGTTTAGGCAAGCTGTCTAATATAGGTTAGGCATGGTCTCATCCCCAGAAAGTCTATAATGCTAATGTTCTTAGGCAATAGATTGCCTAATGTAAAGAATGGGCAAAATTCCCAATAGCCATTGCCTAAGGAATAGGCAAAATGCCTAACATGATAGACATTCTGGGGATGAGGTACATGTATGCCTAACCTATATTAGGCAACTTGCCTATGCAAAGGCTTTCAGTGCATGTACATTAGACTTTGATAATGCAACGTACCGCGCCATTTCAGAAAGGAAATGAAGTTCTTCCTCGGTGTTGATGCTCGTGAGGTGCCCATCGTGCTTCACGCAGTTGGCCTCGGCTGCAGTGAATTTCGTATCGGACGGGAACAACCGATAGCAGTGGTTGTTGTAATTTTCCCATCCCTTTCCTTCACATTTTTCACCTACAATGTACAAGGTAAAAAGCAGGTACGCCAGCTACATTAAAGGAACCTACAGGCAGCCTCTTCATAGGCATTTTGATGTGTTCATTACACCGATTGGTTGGCAAGAGAATCTATCTCTGACATGTATTGCAAGTAAAATGCACCAACCATCAACATTTGAGCCAAAATTCGTAGGTTGTCATCTCATCATAGGTGGCGCTAGCAACTGACAACCTGCGAATTTTGGCTCAAATGTTGATGGTTGGTGTATTCGGGAATCAATAAAGTGACAAGGTGGCAAAAGAGAAGCGGGCTCGGCCCCCGTGAAGCGTCCCAGGCCAGCACGGAAATCAATTCGCCACTTGGAACTCACGCTGGTGACTCAACTTTTTTTCGTACGCGATTTTACTCATGCGTAACTAATCGTGTTGACTATTTTTGCAGTTGTTCCGGCAAATAGAAGGGGTGACAGCTTGTCATGTAATCACCATGGTGATTAAAAAACAAGCTGTCGCCCCTTCTATTTGCCGGAACAACTGCAAAAATAGTCAACACGATAGTTATGCATGAGTAAAATCGCGTACGAAAAAAAGCTGAGTCACCAGGGTGGAACTGGTATGGTGACAATATTTGATACCATAAATTTTCTCTTGCTATATGATAGTTGCACGGTTGCATGCTTCATGTTCTCCTACCACATCAACTTGGAAGCCAAGCTTGAATTGGAAAACAATTCGATCGAACAAGTACGAAACGTCAGATGGAAAACTGAAAAAAGTCCATGTGTACGTGCACGTGTAGAGGTACAAGTACATACGTACAAGCGATGCTCTATTGAAAAGAACAGCTGCCCCATATATTATATCCAAAAGAGACGAAACGGAAATCAATTCGTCACTTGGAAAAGAATGGCTTTGACAGATTTACCAGAGCACTGAGCATTGTTCGCAGTGTTCTGAAGAAATTGGTTCAGAGATACAGGGAAAGGTTTTCAAGAGCATTTTCTATTGAGAGTGGCTCATGGTTTGGGGCTACGATGACAATACAAAATATCGGTGTTGGCAAATTTAGCTAATTTAAAATTCATTAGCTTATACGTTACTAATGACTTTTTTGCTCCATTCAAAATAAACATTCGGTTGCTTGGAAATATATTTAGTCGGCAAGAATCATTTAGTACAAATGTAGGCCTGTGTATTTCATGGCAAAATATATAGTTTAGTTTCTACCTTGCTCAGCACTCAGCACGCCACCTGAAAGTGGAAAAGACACACCGGTACATGTACCATGTTCGAGAGAAATATTAAATCATACTAAAACGAATGATTTTAAACGGTGTAAGAGTTGTATAGGAACATTGGCGAATTATATTTAATATTAATTCTTGCCAATATTTTGTCAAACTTTTGCATTATGAAACATTATCGGAATTCTTCGTAGTAATTGTACAAAAAGTTTGGATGAGGTGTCGCTTCCGTGCCGGAGACAGCCATTGAAAATTATTAATTGCCCGGTCGTCCTTTGTCAATTTCGTACTAAAAGGACGTTAACATCATAATTGTTAGAGGACCGCTAGTACAGCGATGCCATCAATTGGCGATGATGTCCCTCATGGGGCTCGTGGATTCGGTTACTTTGCAGGGCCATAAAATGGCGTACGGATGAAAATATGACATCTAATTGTAGGTTTGAAGGTGACATTACCCTACCTTGAGCAAGACACGCAATAAGGAAGACGAATAGTGGTAATGAGAATGACATTCTGAAAAAGGAGGGGAACTACATGCATAACAATTGGTACAGGAATTACATGTACTCGAGGAACCAATAGAAACTGCTTGTCGTGGGATAAAGCAACTGTTACATGTAGTTGATGTATACATGTAATGGACATGTACATGTACGTACTTACAATGCAGTCAACAGATCGAAGGTAAATTTGGTGGCGCAGATAGAGTTGGCCTAATTGCTGCTAAACAACAAAATACGGTACGAGAAATCACAAGATAGGATGGACAAGCCATGGAGTTGAGAAGGGGTTGATCAGAAGGATAAAAACACTCGAAAACTTACCTCAAACTCGCAATTTTATCCAAAGAATTCCAGGAGGAATGAATCTGGGTCTGTTCCCACAAGTTGCGCAGGGGAAACTGTTGCGAGTCGATCGAACCTTCCAAGCAGGAGGGTCATTTCAATCGAAGTGTTTACCACAGGTGTTTTCACAATAAGTCACAACAGCGGTCATCGAGTTTCTGTCGCGCCTGGTCATACTCTCGACTTAACTGGATTTTGAAACCCAATGCCAGCACATGGGTCGCAAACACAATGTCCTTCCCTAAAATTGATTTTTTTCGCTCGAAAAATATATTCTATAAGTAAATAGGACATAAGTGGATAAGTGCCTGTTTGTTTTGGGATGGAGGTATAGCTTTTAACCGGAAGATATTTAACAAATCCCAGCAAGCCACTCCATTTCGAATTTGGGTGGTTAGTTCCCACTTTCGACCACACACCACTGCTTAGCGGCTTGGGACAACGTTTTGGTTTTTGGTTGCATAATGGGGAATGTGTGGGCATCGTGGATTAGTTTTTCGGTTTTTCGGAAGAGCGGTACTTTACGGACCGGAATGCGTAACTTATTGTCCGTTTGCGGGAAACCTATTGTTCACTATCAGTCGGGCAAAGGATTTGCGTGTCCTTAAGGTTACGTGGGATTTGTGAATAAGATCACTGCCAGTGCAGTGTTGCTGTTATGGTCGTCCGACAGTTGCACGTTGGTCGCTGGCGATGGCGTACGCGAGAACTGAGGCTAAGGGGAGGTTTCGAAATCAAACGATAAACCAAAACTTTACGACAACGTTATTTTTCATACTACACATTAACCAGATTTTGCATTGCATTTTCGGTACAAAAATAAAGTTGTCGTTGACGTTTACGTTTATCGTTTGATTTCGAAACCTCCCTTAAAATTCCAGATGCACGTACGGTACCCGTGAAAAGAAATAAGAATATACAATGTACACACATGATTGATTCAATGTAACTATTGATTAACTGATCGAACAGATCGCATACCCAACGATGTACATTACATCAAGTCAAGTTCTACTTTTGTGACGTCAACTTGATCTAAAGATCCCGACTTTTAACCGCTCACACTTTATTCTTCACGACTCCGGATGGCGTGCAAACTTTACAAGACTTGGCACAACTTGATTGCATGAAGCGTGGGTGCAAGGTACATTGTCCTCCAGCCGCCCACCGATCACACGATGCGGCGTCAAAAAAGGTGTTGCTCTTGCTGATAACGCAGGGTGTGGCTGTAAAAACATGTGAAACGGTTCCCTGAATTGTCCATTTACGATGAGTAGGCGTAACGAAATTCAAGTTACTGATGAGGGGAGAGGGTACAGTGCTTTGTGAACATGCCTAAAACTTCCTATCCCTTATTGTCGATAACATGTTGTCCCATAATACCATAAACGGTGCTCAAAATGGCATCTGAGAACAGCTATGTAAAAAAGTTGAGGAGGTCGACAGCTGCGGCACACGGTTTGTATCGGCAGACACTCATCACAACTGCCGCCGTGGTAATATCCACCAAACCTCCTGTCAGTGAACAGATGACAGGTTCCTAGCGCTCGTTCCCTTCGTCACCGCACAAACCTAGCATACGGTGACGGAAGGAGCGACCACCAAGAACTCCTGATCGGCTCAGGATGCTCTTGAATGGACTTACCTGTGGTCGTTGTAGTCACCTTCTTCGTTGTTTTTGCCGGGCATGGTTTGGCTTTCTTTGTAGTTGTCGGTATTGGCACTGTAACCGTAACCGGGCATCCGTAGTTGCAGGATTTGGCACAGTGAGTGAGCATGAACTGTTTATGCATTCCTGTACACAGCTTCTCTTGGGCCCATTTGGCGCAGGATTTTTTGTCAAAGAAAATGTCGACACATGCGACGATAGCTAAAAAAATCGAGTTCGATATATGTGACAATTGTGTGTGGATTTCTCTACTAAGATTTCGTGTCGATGAAAACTGTTTACTGGACTTAAATGGACAGTTTGTTAAATTTACTGCGAGATGATCTTGAAGACATGCATTGTATGTGTGCAGACAGCTTAATATACATGTACTTCTTCAGCATCTCAGCAGGCTGGTATAAAGTGCTGGCTGCAGGATTATGGTTAGGGTCAGTGTTAGTTCCAACGCTGAAGTCAAATTTATTGCAAGTAATAGTAGGGAGGTTTAGAAATCAAAAGATAGACGTAAATTTTACGATTCGGTACAAAAATAACGTTGTCGTTAACGTTCACGTTTATCGTTTGATTTCTAAACCTCCCTATTGCCTGCAGGTCAACCTGCAAGCTGCATTTTACACCAACCTTTTTCAGCACACGTATCTGGTTGGAGAGTGAAATGTGACGCGAAATGTGAAACGTGGCGTAGAGTAGAGAGGGAAGATGCATGTAGTTAGGAAGACAAGTTACCTTGGTCCGTTGGTTTGTACGAAAGTGGCTCTGAAGCCGTAGGTTGACCAGGAATCATTTGGTGGACAGTATCAGGCGGGACAGTGTACGCATAGTTTGGTGTCTTTGGGGGACGTTGGAGATCTATGGAATAACGTAGTAGTTGAGAGTTGGAGCTGCTATAGGGTGAACAAGGGAGTAATTGGCCACCTATTGCTACATCATTCTTTGCAGTGGAGCGAAACTGACGAACAAATAGCCGACCACTGCATGGCGGCCACTATACTGCATGTTACACCCGATACACGTGTTGTACAATGGGCAAATACAAGGACGCGTTCAGAAGGAGAGTCATCCACTGGACGATGAACATACATGTAGGGTTGAGCTGAAGGGACAAAGACCTTCGTACATAGAGTATCTGCCAAATGCATCAGAATCGCAATTGCAAGGTCACAGAGATCTGGCTTTGCCACAGGGATCTAGCTTATCATATCAAAAACGTCAGTATCAGCACTTCGAGTCGAAGACACCACCAGCCTGCTTTGCGGTAAGGAATGTCAACCATCGCCAACAAGAGACGGTGAAACCCGGCAATGCCAGGCCTTTGTGACCTTCCGGTGCTCACTGGTCGACATTGCGTCTTGAAGCAACTCGCGGCAACTAGCTTTCCGGCGATGGAAGCAACTCGGAGTGACTGTCAGTGATCAGTTGCCGATTTTGTCGACCTGAGAGCGCTTGCGTCTCCGAGCAACTGCCGGATCCGCTAGTTGAGCGTGCTGTTCGAGGAACTGCCAGTTGCTCCGAGTTCCTCTCAATTGCTAAAGCCCAGTTCACACTGCAGGCGCGGTGCGATGCGAAATTTTTCGCGCCTGATTGTTTCCACTCTGTTAAGCCTATAGCTGTTCACACTTGCGGTGCGACGCGATGCGGTAAGAAGGCTGTAATCCTTTGTTTAGATCGCACTGCGTCTGAAGTGTGAACGAGGCTTAATAGGGAGGTTTCGCAAGCGCTCGGTTAGGCCATACGACGACGTTTATCTATTGTTTGGGTATACCCACACAATAGATAAACGTCGTCGTAGGGCCTAACCGGGCGCTTGCGAAACCTCCCTAGTGTCGACCCTCGCGTGGTGGTTTTTTGATCTGCGACAGTATCCGTCGAGTTGTTTCAAGACGCAATGTCGACCTGAGGGCACCTTCACAACTGCGATTTTTTTGTACATGTATTTGTCAAATCAGTACATGAAACTGTACTTCGAGTCATTTTGTACATGTACAAGTAGGTATTTAATTGCATGTCAATAAATGTCAATTGCATCAGCAATTTGTGTTTCTGATGTTCTGTGATGTCAATAAATGTCAATTGCATCAGCAATTTGTGTTTCTGATGTTCTGTGATGTGGTGTGAGAAAATGTGTACTGCTACGTGATGCTTGAAAACTTTCAGAAAAAGCCTGAAATGCTAAGGCATTCCTTGCAGTTTTTAGGAGCCTTATTACAATACTCCTGTATCAAGGTCAACAAAAAAATCACAAGAACATACCTGCCCTAAAATGCAGTCTGTAGACTGTGAGCACCACTATGGATGGGCCACCGGAGTATTGACAATAATGGGGAGGTTTCGAAATCAAACGATAAACCAAAACTTTACGACAACGTTATTTTTCGCACTACACATCAACCAGATTTTGCATTGCATTTCCGGTACAAAAATAAAGTTGTCGTTAACGTTTACGTTTATCGTTTGATTTCGAAACCTCCCTAATGTTAAAAGCATCGTATCTGCGAATTTACGCAACGGCCCGGTTAGCCTACGACAGATGTAGCGATGATTCAAACAAGGGAGTCGTTGGTCACCACAGAGTGGTTGGCCACCAGTTGATACACCCTTCTTTGCAGTGGAGTAGTGCTAACGAGCAAATATCGAGGCTAACTGGGCCGTTGGAAAAATTCTCTGATGTCATATTCACAAAGCACATAAGAAGTTGGACCAGTTCTTGAGAGAAATGAGAAAAGTCGGCATTGCCAAAATGGCACCCGAAAAAAGGCAATTCCTTTCATCGTAAGTTTTATCATATTGTACACATTATATAATAAAGGGTAAAGCCCTGTTAAGTTGATACTTAAGTATAACGTTTAATTTCATATATGAAATTAAATATCTACTTGTACCTGCTGTGCCTGGTGCATTTTGAGCGGGTTTTGCAGAATCGGGCACCGGGACGAATACCATGGTAGTCGGAGCACCAGCAGTAGCGAGGTGTGCTGTAGGGTTGGGTACAGGCGCCTTCGTCGGAGACGCACCTCCTTGACCTTGGGGAGGTCCAGGTTTCCCTGTCTGTGCACCTGGTTTTGCTGGCTGTGCACCTGGTTTCGCTGGCGGTGCACCTGGTTTCCCTGTCTGTGCACCTGGTTTCGCTGGCGGTGCACCTGGTTTCGCTGGCTGTGCACCTGGTTTCGCTGGCTGTGCACCTGGTTTTGCTGGCTGTGCACCTGGTTTCGCTGGTTGTGCACCTGGTTTTGCTGGTTGTGCACCTGGTTTTCCTGGCTGAGCACCCGGTTTCGTAGTTGGTTGACCTTTACCCGCTGGTTTACCACCTTGACCCTTTGGTTTAGCTCCGCCTGCTGCAGGTTTCGACGGACCTGACGGGGTGCCTACGAAATTGGAGCAGATAAAGCGATTTTATTTCCGCAAACAGAATTAATTTCGCGACGCTGCTACTAGTAGTTATGCACCGTGTTTATGTTCCTACATGTACCTTCTCTCTTTGATGACGTAATGCTACCCCTAACCTGACCTTTCCTTCAGCCTATCAGAGTATTCGTTACTGAGTAACAGGCGCCCTGATTAGTTCCCACATTTTGATATATAGGCCAACTCAATTTTACCCCATACAACCCACTGTGTCATTGTTTCTATGTATTGTGCACTTACCAGATGGTTCTTTACCGCTGGGTGTATTTGAAAACACTTTGCCTTTGTTCTGAGTTTCGTCATCTTTGTATGCTGTAATAAGGTAAAGGGTACGTGTACAATTGTTTGTACAAGTACACTGTAAAAACAAGTTGGTCCATTTTACCCATGGACTTGGGTAAATTCCTTGTCCAATTTTTAAGCCCATTCTCCACGTGTTCATATATGCATCTGGGTACAAAGTACCCATGGTCTTTGCTGATTGTACTCATGGTAATAAACGACATGGGTCAGGAGGACCCAAGGTAGAACCAAGTAGAACCCATCGCCAAGGAATATTGTTGACAGTAGGTCCGTCTTCCTCGGAGTGAGTTTGCTGTTAGTTCCCTGCACCCGTGGGTTTGGACCCACGGTACAGGACGATTTTTTACAATAATTTAATTGAAGAACAGTAGAACCAACAACATACCACACCATCCACACGCTTTCTTGCATTCTCTTTTCATTTGATGGTTATAGTCGCTTTTCCAATCGCAGTAGCCACGGCCCTTAAAACTTTCACAGTAGGACTTTGTATCTTTACAAGGCTCTGAAAATGATGGTAGTAAATTGAAAGGACCCTAAGTTAAGACATTAGTCATCAGTTTAACCCTAGGATGTTGATTTCATGCTCATGGACACATACATGTACGTTCGCAGATACAGCGACGGATGATCGTACCAGCCAACGTCATCGTGGCTCTCGATAGGCTCGACGTGTTTCAGCCAATCAACGTATATCTTACAGCGGCGTCGGCTCAACTCTCACAGTGGCTCAGTCGACGTCAACAGAGCGCCATCTTTTGCGATACTTCAATTTTCCCCTTAGAATGCCAGCGTTTAGAGGAAAAAAGCTCTGTTATAGAATTAAACCCTGGGGCCTCAAGCGGTAGTACACACGTGGAACGTTTCGCACAATGCGCCCGGAGACGTCTTATGCGATAGAATAAAATCCAGATTAAATCTAGACCGTTACCTTCGCACTCACGCCCAGAAAAACCCTCGGCACACTTGCAAAAACAAGCTGACTTGTCCAGTTGGCCGCCGTTCTTACAAGCCGTAATAGTACAAGCTGGAAGAGAATACCGGTACGTGAATTTCCACAACTGTTACATGGACTGCAAACATCACATCCACTCTTCGTCCGTAAATGGACAAACCGAGATGGGCCATTTTCATGAAGCCTTCGCAAATTTGCGTGCACGCAAATCAATTGTAAGGCAGTCTGTGATCAATAGGGCATGTGCAGCCAAACAATAGACTTGCGTGCACGCAAAGTTGCGAAGGCTTCGTGAATATGGCCCCGGTGGTCATGGCCATCCGTAGCCTACATGCCGTTCGTGCTGTACTGTCACGATGAAGTCTGTAGGAGAGGTGCGGAGTTTGGCAGATCTTCATCATCATCTTACAATTTTTCTTGTTAAATGCGAAGTTGTCTCCGTCATTGTTATTTTTGGGCTCATTTATCTTTGCCAAATTACTCTTTCTATCAGCACTAGATCCTACAGCTTTGTAATCATCATCATCATCATCATCATCATCATCATCATCATCATCATCATCATCATCATCATCATCATCATCATCATTATCATCATCATCATCATCATTATCATCATATTGTAGCGTCGTGGCCCTCGTGGGTCTTTGCTGCATCGTGAAATAACTTTGCCGGTAGAAAAACTTGTCAACCAAAACAGGAAAGGATCCTGATGACTTACTACATTTGTTCTCTTTTTTACCACACGTCCTCCAGGATGCTGGAATTAATCACGAAGATAAAACACCCGTTCAGAAATGTACACGGTCAATAAATGATGGATAGTGCGTATCAACATTCTACAATACATTTTACACATCACATGTACAGTGACTGCAAGTTCGTATGCATTGTTATGACTTTATTCACATTCCGATGACTTATCAGCTACACATACCACACAATGCTCCTCCCAAACAAAACGCATATCCTTGAGGACATTTTGAACATGCTTTCCCCTTTTCGTATGGTGCCTCACCCATCATATTCCCCCTGTAAGGAAAGGAATCTTCATGAAAGAGTGATCGGTTTCACCAAATTCATTCATCAAGGTACACGTCAGGGCCGAACATAAGGATACCCGATGGCCTACTTGATAAGCCCTTGCAGACAGACAGAAACCGACTCCCACACCCAGCTAGGACTAGGTTTCGAGAAAGTGCTACAGAAAATTTATCAGCAACTTAACAACAACGACACATTCCACGCACCCAACAAAACCTCAACAAAAAAGAAAAAAAAAGACAAGCTAAACCCCTCCGCGTCCGATCCGACTTGCTGACAGAGAATAAAAGAAAATACACCCTGGAACCTCATCGTGAATGATGAACCATTTGTTACCGTGCAAGACTTCACCTACCCTGGTGCATAGTCGCAATAGAAGACAGTCATCGAGCGCTTCCCCTTACATCCATTCTGCCCACATCCGACGAATTTCGTTTTGGCCCATACTACTTGCGTATAGTGGCCGCACATTTTACCTGGGTTGCATTTCTTTGTATCAAAGGTATAGTCGGCCACTTCATTATACCAGGCGTCCACGGAACTGAAAAACAATGGTTGGAAAAGATACGAAGTTCTTCTTACACTAGGTATACTTCAGAATATAGGCCCATCAGTATGAGATGTATGATGCGCTTTACAGCTCACAGCGATTCGGTTGTATTTCTTTTTTTCTGGGGCACAGCATCGACTGCAATCTTTTTGGCTGAAGAACTCTTTTGGGGGATTGTGGAACCATCCAGGTCATCGCCCATGTGGCCATCTGCTGCCCCCGACCTTCCAATTCATGTCAGACATTAGGATCACATCACCCGTTGAAGCTCTTCGATTACCATTTTTGCAATTATACATGTACTTTGCCAAATTGGCTTGGCCGGCCAGAAGATTTTTTTTTCGGTCGCGCAGGTGGGAACAGATGTATTTAAACTAAAAGGTGTTCTCAGCGTTCATCGTGGCGTTTTCCCAAGGCTCAGTGGGTTCAGGCCTTTACAGCCTAATTACAAGGCATGGTGTACTCGAGAACGGGCCTAATGGGCTGAAACCTCCGACGGTGGTTCTTCCTTTTCCCGCCCGGTTCCACCCATCTTGTCCAAACAAGGCCATCACCTGCGTCTTTAGCCTTGTCCCAATCATGTCATCTTTTGCGTTAACTTATAAATTATAAATGAATCTGACCCCTACTTGACCCCGCCTCCGAGCCAATCAGAACTCGTGAAACAAATCGCCGTTCGGCACTTTCTCTTCTCTTCCAGCACACATTTGTAACACGGATTTTGATTGGCACATCGATTAGCCTTCGCAGACCGATGATTGGCTGAGGCGTCTAGCTCCTCAGAAGCGGGAAATGGGATGGATTCAAACCAGGCTAGATGGGCGTCAGGCCACACAGACTGTTGAGAATCAGATGGTTCCACCAGACACCCTGAACAATGTCCGCATAGCTCTTTGTGTGCCTATACTGCATTCCAAGCAACACTGAGGACGATGGGGTTGGAAATCGCGCGTCAAGTGCACAGGACTGTGTTGACAGCCACTCAGTCCGCAATCTAGATTCAGATGTACAGGTGAAAAGTTTTTCAGTGTTTCCGTGTGTCAGTGTTCCCGCTATTGTTCTGGAAACACTGGCAGATAGATCGACACGTTTCTCTGTGTGTCCTCCATTGTCGAGTCGCGGCTTATTCCGTCAGACAATAGCAGGGGAACACTTGCAGATGGGGAACACTCAAAAACGTTACACCGGTATACAATGAAGGTGTACCCCGAGAATACGGATAAGTCGATCGGTAGAGCTGATTTAGACCATCAATGGCATACATGTAGAAGAAATGCGGACTTACTCCACTGGGCCGTAGTTTCCAGCGTAATTCTGTCCAACATACGAAAATGGGCTGACCGTACGATCTTCTTTTTTGTTATGGCCTCCCTTGCACGCGTCAGACCAAGTTTGGGCAGTCTTAACCTGTCGGTCATCCCACTCCTGGGGAAGAAAACCGGGATGAGATTAAAGAGGACACAGGTAGTGTGTCCCTATAGAGGTGCGTTTCCGAGTGAGGTCCAACGTGCTGCCATCTTTGTCACTGCCATGACCATCAAGTATCGTGCATCTAGGTGTAAGCAATGTATGAACATTGACAGCAGACCACCAAACGCCAAAACCAACTGTCTCATGCCGAGTCTTAGAAGACTTTCAAGACAGGGTCCCAACAGGTGCCTTACAAAAGGGCCTGCCTACCAAGTGATAAAAGTCGCAAGAACTGACGTTCACAATACCCTACTCGGGCTACAATACATTGCACGATGCAGGACCTGGAATCGACAACCGCCCAAGCAATCCCAGAGACGAGTCTGGTAAAGTCGTGAAACTTTCGACAGTTATTGTACTTTCCACTGTGATCCAGTCTCAAAGTGGATCACATACAACCCCCATTTCTCCAGAAATCTCTGCGAACCCAGAAAGCAGTCCATCCAGTGAAAGCGCATCGCTTGATCCTTTCAAACCTAATGAGACACTTCAAAGTGGCGATTTGATAGGGATTCATTTTAATATATAGCTTAGGTACCATCTGCACCAAGCTTACGATCAATCGCTGTGAACGAAGTTATTGATCTATCGATTAACCTGTAACTCATTCCTGCAGTGTTGAACCCACACAACTCAGATACCGGTAGATGCTATGCTTTCGAACCACACTTCCTGGTGAAATCCCGGTCTATCCTGAAACCTTAGAAAGTAGAAAGTTTGGGAGCGGCTCATTTAGCGCCAAACCACGATCATTTCTGGCCGGTAATACCCCGCCATTCGTACAATTTGTTGGAGTGAGGTAAGGCAGGCAATGAGACCTAGTGCCCAGCGTCTCACGAGGACAGTGGGATTCGATCCCGGGATCTCACTACTGCCAGCCAGAGACCAAGTCACTAGACCACCACGGCTCCTCAACCAGAAACATAGACAGACATTAGCTTGTCGTGTGCATTGCGTGCAACGCTGAAATTACTCCGACCTGAAGTTTGTGATTCGCCGTACCCCACTGGCCTTGCCAAGAAGTAGGCCTACATGTATATAATAGGCTCCTGCCCCTCCAGTACGGATTCCGTCAACCTTGCATATAGCAATTTGCCATGTAGCTGATTTTAAGGAAACTTGTCGACATTTTTTTGTGAATTGTTATCGAATGACTGGTATCATGAACAAATGTTAAAATTGAATATAAAGTTTCAAATAATGGGTAGCCTTAAAATAGTTTACTTTGTGGCACCAACTATCATTAAATTAAGAATTGTATTTTGTTGACTTTACAATTACCCTGGGCAGAAGTGTCCACAAGAGGTGGTTTATAAAGATAAAAATCGGCTTACCATAGCAATCATATTTGCTGCAGGCGGCTGTCCGTTCCGTTTTCCAAGCGCGATAATAGATCTCAGGTTATTATGCTCATCGATAACTCCTTGTATCTCATCCGCTGTAAGCAATCTGGGCTGCTTCGCCATTGTGCCACCCTGATACGACTCACGAAAACATAAGGCCAGAAATATCAGGAGATACAGAACTCGGATCATCCTTAGGGCGCTGTTTCCGTTCCTGCCACTTTTCGTCACCAGGCGGACGTCGTCGGCCATGTCTTGGTGCAGACGTCCTAAACCTTGAATCCTGGTGACTTGGCCCCTTTCTTACACAGGTATCAGTTCGTATCTCCCATGTACGCTGAATACACACCACCAGTCCTACAATGTATTGTATTCAGAGGTGTTTCCAATGGTTCGTGCCAGCCAAATGTAATCATTAAGGCTGGTAGAGGGACACTCGAAGACACATTTTTCACCGTCAAGTGGGTATTCCTAATCGATTGGTCGCATCTGTCGACTATCAGAAATGATGGCATTTAGTGTCGATATCACTCGATAGGGGGTATATCTTCATTTCGTTTGGTTGTCAATAATGACAAGCGCTATAGGCCAACTGTAGCACCATAACTGATCCCAAACAGTAGGCCTACGGTGAATAGAAGTGACAGCTAAACTGTCAGCTTGAGTGTACTACTGTACTACTTTGCCAGTGCACGATACAACTATTATTTCGTACAACGGCTGGTTCTAGCTGGTCACAAAATCAAAGAAATGCTTTCTTATAGGAGGGCGTGAGAAATCACACTGTTATGATTACCAAATGCCCTTGGTCCTCAAACTACGGTTTGTTCTCGTGGGGTAAATCTGCAGACCGCGTTACCCTGCAAAATCCAGAGTCGAGGTTGTTGAGAACCAGAGAAAGGGTGTGCGGTGAGGCTACAGACCGAAAATGTGGCATCAGCTTGTTGACTTCTATGGAAAGAGTTCGGTAACGTCATGATAAGATAAAGTAACGCTGAAGAGAGTTATGTTTTTTTTCAATACAAAAAAGGACTGAAGATATCGGAAGTGATGTCGTCAGGTGGTCAGGATAACCACACGAATCATATCAATATGCCTGGGACGCCATCTACAATTTGGTGATCGCAGTCTCGAGGTACTGTACAGTAGACCAGAACCCAGTTGCGATAGTTTATTATGTACTTTACATGAACAAGTATAGTGATGTGATGGACAATAGCCTCGCCTAATTTTATCACTATTACCGATTACAGAATTAACACAAGCTCGCCCACTCTTATAACGATTCATTATCTCTGGCAGTTTGGTCTGACAGACGTTCGTGGACTGAATACCAAAATGCAGAGTTTTCTTCCGAAAAAAAAGTTCCATCCTTAATTTCGCCCGAAAAGCCACACACTGAGGGTGGGGGTGGGGGTGGGGGTGGGGGTACACTCGGCCCCAGTGTGTATCCGACGTCCCGGTCTCCTACACACTGGCACATTTGGGGCTCAAAAGCCGGTAACACCACTAGATGGCACTCCACTGGGCTCCAGCCAATCACCACGCTTTCTCACTCATAATTCCCGCGGAAATTACTTCCAGGAAAAACCCAACCCCGTCCCCAGGGGTATAGTTCGCTCAGACAACCTTGGACCACTCGCCATATTGTCAGAAAGCGAACGAGGTTGGGAAAACCCAAGGACCCGTGCTGCCACCACGCGGTCTTCACGACTGTTAATCTCTAAAAGAGCCAGACGCGGAGTGTGATTAATACCCCCATCACACTGAGCTGGTTCTCAGTACGTTCTTGAAAATTTTGCCGAACGGGCTCAAACTGTGTGCGAACGTAGTTGACGTAGTGGCAACTTTTTACAGTCTTTTTACGAACTTCATGGACGGGAAGGGTGCTCCAGTACATCAAAGCATTATTTGGCGAAGGGTTACACGTTCTAGCCCGTTATACGATTTTTTAGGACGGGGCAGGACGTTTTGAGAACTACTTCAGTGTGATGGGGGTATTACCGAAAAGGGGTGAGCCCGTAGCGTCTGGCAAGCGAGACTAGGGTGGGGGTGGGGTGGGGGAATTTGGGAAACAGCCTGTACACAAGGTCGACAGCGAAAACTAACGACTCATTGCCAACACGGTGCCAATGACAAACTTGACACGCTTCGCAACAGTTAAAAACGTAATTGCTGAAAAAAGTTGTTTGTAACGTTTACTCCACGAGTTAAGCAGTCGTTGAACCTTGGATGAAGTTCGAAACGACCTCGTGAATAAGCAAATTATGATTCAATTTAAACACTCAACACAACAATGAGAGTGTATTATGGTTACTAAATACTGATAATATGAATTTGTGGTCGTCGTAAGTGTTCCGTTTAGTGCAACATCACGTTCTCTATAGAAGATTATGCACCACTCTTTCGTTTTTCATATGTTGCTTTTAGTTTTTCTTCCTTATATTTGTATATCCATCACTATTTTATCATCAATTCTCCGAAGCACCAACAGAACGGAATGCATGTCATCTGAGTGCATCGGTAAAAAGCCACGAATTAGCGACAAATTTCCCAACAAATGCTTTATCCAAAGGACTATTGTACCCGGACGATTTTCAGGCGGACTATCTTACGAACCACGTCGAGTGCCCTGACCAATAAAGTCGAAGCACAACAGCCATACACCGTCCGATTGATGACAAAATCCCCGGCAGGTCCAAGAAAAGGAAATGGTTAAATTATATGTTCATATGAAGCATTCGTCAGCATTATCTGCCGGAAATAAGACAAGTCTAATATCCTTCTTCTCCTCTGAGGGCTTCTTATGACGAATGGTCATCGTGTGAAGATCAAAATAGAGAGGTTTACAAATCAAACGATAAACGTAAACCTTAACGACAACTTTATTTTTGTACCGAAAATGCAATATAAAGTCTGGTTAATGTGTAGTATGAAAAATAACGTTGTCGTAAAGTTCACGTTCATCGTTTGATTTCTAAACCTCCTTTCAGAGTATACGAAGTAGAAACACAATAAAGGGTACATTGACTATACAAGTCTCTACTACAGCTTTCTTCTATATGTAGCCCTACCGAGAGATTGGGGAGTTTAAGAGATCGCACGCTAACGATACATGAAATACATGCAAAAAGTAGCGTTAACGTAAACGTTATCGTTAGCGTGTGATCTCTTAAACTCTGTATTGTTCATAACAGTATGTAACGTTAACTGCTATCTTGGCGTTTTCTCCATCAGTTTGACGCCACGTTAGGGATAACGTCAAAATAGCACTTGTTTTGAACAAGTTACATGTACATGTAGATCGCTATTGACCTCATGAAAATCTTCAAGCAGAGTACAAGTATGTTGTTGATATTTGAAAAATAACAATGAAGGGTCGGCAATGCGACTGCATTCAAAATACATGTACTTGACAACTGACTGTCGCCTATTCTTGCCAACGACTTGATTATCACCGACAAAATTGCAAAGTAGGCCTATCAGAAACCTTTCCATAGTTTTGGTGGCGAAACTGCTCTAGTATTTTTTTCATCATGGTCTTTGATGAGATATTGCAAACGTACATGTTCAACGAGCAATTTGTCAGGGAGTTTCTTCATCATAAAAGGCAATTACTTAATGAGGAATAAATAGCATTTACATAAAACAATAGTCTCCCAGGGTATATTTGGTATACTACATGTGCATGTAGCTGAGGTTAACCAAAAACACAAAAAAGGAATACCATGCAATCATTGTTAATATAGCCATTGTCAGTGCACCGAATTACAACATATAGATATTGGCGCATCAAGGAATAACTACTTCCATCACAAATAGTTATTACATTGAGTTAATTGGTCCTGCACCATCGACGTCATTCCTCTCCTGTTATAAGTTCGTTCACCAGAGTGAAGTACGTCATTCTCGCAGGATCGCCGCCGACAAGATGGTTCTGGGGACGTACCTCGTGCTTTTCTCCATTTTCGCCCAGGTTTTTGGGCAGAGTTTGGATAAGGGCCTCACCAATAAAGAAAGACAGTACATGCTCGATCTTCATAACTATCTAAGGTTTAGGGTCGCCACCGGAGGAGAAAGCAACCAGCCACCTGCTGATTTTATGCTGGCTATGGTGAGTTCATTGCCCATCCTTACACTCTTAAAAAATTCTGGTCACCGCAACTTGTCTGCGAATATTGATGCGATGCTTTAGTCAGTCTGACGAATTACGTCATTCATGACACGATTTACTTGTCATGGCGAGTCGCACACTCTGTGACGAGTTCAGTTTATCCAGTTGACAAGGTCTCTGTAGTTAAATGTATGGCGATAAGTTTCAGGTTGCAGGACATTATTGCGCATGCGCTTCCCTCACATTTATCGGTCAATTTCTTGAACTCTAAGCATGCTGTCACCATCGTTGCCTCATTAGCCACGAGGGTTTAGGGGCTATGTCTAGTAAAATATTTCATAGGTCGTAGGTTCGAATCCCGCCGTAGGCCCTGAAATTTGGAAGGGTTTTTCTTTCATATGTACCTGTTGTTAGTACTTGTAACTACCGCATAACGGTCTTATGGCGCATAATTTTTAATTTTTGTGTAGCCTGAATGACGAGATGTATTTGTTTCAATGATAAGATGTCTCTTTTCTGAGGATGACAAGTTAAAAACTTGTCAATTGACAAGATAGACCCTGTCAATTTAAGCATATTCTGAGAACGAGTTCCAGCTTGTCAGTACGACAAGAAATTTTTTAGAGTGTAACCTTTTTTTCGGATATTCCCTCTTTTCTCCTGTTTGGTGTGGGCATCATGCGTCTCACCCTTTCTCTAGGAATGGGATGACCGTCTGGAACAGCGAGCTCAGGAATGGGCAGACCGGTGTCCTACCTACCACAGTGACATGAACTCAAGGTATAGGAAGTTCCAACCGTTCGATTCAACTGGCGAGAATCGTGTTGATGGGCTACTATACGCCGACTTCAGGAAGTAAGTAGTCATTCTTAAGGCCTGTCTACATGATCATACATTTGTTCAAAACATCATCATACATTTGTATGATGATGTCCAAGCTTGTTTGTCGATTTCTGTCTTGTGACAATGCAGCTAAAATTTTGAACATCATCATACATTGTTCAAAACAGCATCATACACTTGCATGATGATGTTCAAGTTTGTTGTGGATTTCGATCTACAGTCCAACATTCATGGACTTTGTATGATGAAGTATGATGGAGAAAGGATAATGTTGGATGATGTTCAAGTTTGTTGGGAAAACGGTCCACACGATCACACCTTTGTGTCTGAACATCATCACACATTTTTTGGGGGATGTTTTGCATTGGCAAGATGAAACATGCAGCTAAAAATTTGAACATCATCATACATGTTCAGGTTTGTTGGGAAAACAGTCCACACGATCATACATTTGTCCATGAACATAATCACACAAATTTGAACATCATCATACATGTTGGTTGCTGTTCAAGTTTGTTGGGAAAACAGCCTACACAATCAAATATCTGTCCATGAACATCATCATACAAATGTATGATGATGTTTTGAACAAATGTATGATCGTGTAGACAGGCCTTTAAAGGCCGGGACCCATATTCATAAAACTACTTAAGTCTAAGTGTGACACTTATCCTTTGTTCAACACAAACGATGAGTATCACACTGACTTACATATATATGTTTATTTCGTATAAGAATGCATGTGATGCATCACAGATACAACATAAGTGCAATACGTGCAGTGCAAAAGCTGTGCTCAAAAGAACTTAGATAACATATTCATATTCTACATGTACTTAAACCTGACTTCGGAGTCCGACTTTCCAACGCCGGGTTACTGCGTGCAAAGCACAAAAAGCAAATCACTTAACTCATCACGGGTTAAAAAATCCCAACCCTGATCCCTCATTACCAACAGTTCTCTAATATGAGCTCCCCNCTGAGTTGTAGCGCCATCTGTTAATACACGGTGACACTACGCTCTATCACAGGCGCCTGTAGAGCTATCAGTGAGTTTCGAACACTTTTCTAACCAAACGTATCTAAAAAACACAAGACGTATCTAAAAACACACCACGAGCTCATAAATTCGTGAGCTCGGGGTGTGTTTTTTTACAAACTAGTGTTTTTGGTTAGATGCGTGTTCTAAGCTCACTATAGCTCTACAGGGGCCTGTGATATAGCGTAGTGTCACCGTGTATTAACAGACGGCGCTACAACTCAGAGAACTTGTGCCCGCCGGGCAATATTTTTCGCATGTCTCCCTTTAAAACCACTTGCACATTGCCATACTGTCGGTATCGTCACCTTTTAGCTGATTCTTCAAAGACTGAAACACAATTTTGCGACCCCAGCACTCATGCCCTGGAATTGTATCGATGCATTTTACAAATTTGTAAAAAAATGCACAAAAATAATAGTTCCTAGAATGACCCAGGGCCTGGGAACCCGCGAGACGTTTATCCCGAAAGATCGGCGCTGGGAGCGGTGCGACCGTCGTGACGTAGTTCCTCCAGTTCCTCATTGGTTATCCATTGATGTCAATCATTTGATAGTGACATCATAAAGGAATCAACCATGAAGCTTTAACTGCGAACTCCATGTGCAAATGTACGTCAGCCTATTCAAATGTACACAGATGACCCTGCGCTCACATCGTTCGTGGGGTTCTCATTGATTCAGTCCTTTTGTATCATACGATCAACTTACATGTAGTCGGAATTCAACAAAATTTGCAGTGAACGTGCAGAAGGGTCTTGCCTATTATATGGAATAGTCAAAATGCAAATCTGTTGAGGTTTAAAGGGATATTGTCCAGATTAACTGGCACAGGAACGTAAAAAATTCGCACAGCAATCTTCCTCACTTAAGCTAGGGATCCGCCATTGATTTTCAAGCTGATTTTTCGTTGCGACTTGCTTTGCAACTGGGTTGCGTTGCAACTTTGCACTCGGTCGCCGTAGTTGACTCGCTGGACGTGATTTCCACCAATGGCGAAGATGTGGTCAATTTCAGTCGGCAATCGGTCGGCGACCGGTATCAGTTCCTTGC
Organism: Notospermus geniculatus; assembly: GCA_002633025.1. Classification (NCBI taxonomy): domain Eukaryota; kingdom Metazoa; phylum Nemertea; class Pilidiophora; order Heteronemertea; family Lineidae; genus Notospermus; species Notospermus geniculatus. Next base: position 426,509 of record NMRB01000221.1, on the reverse strand, counting down.
GATCGCATTCAATCGCAGGTAGCAGGTTGCAAAGCAAGTCGCAACGCAGAAAATCAGCAGTGGATTCCTAGCTTTGGAAGTGTGAGGTGTGTATGACGATACTGATACATATGTTATGCTAATTCTTAAGAAGAAAATACTAATTCTGTTCCTGACAGCGGAAACATCTATTACGTTGGCACAACAACAGCAAGGCGACCCTACAAAAAAGCCGCGAGAGGAGCCCAGTGCAGGAAGTGTCCAATGGGTTTTGAACGCTGTATGAACAAGGGACTATGTGGTAGGTGGCCATCGTAGGTTAGGCCAAGTAAAAAAATGATTAGATTAGCGTCCCCCCGCCCCGAATTCTGTAGCCTCCCATAACTTTTTTTAATTTTTATTTTCTTGAAAACGTCCAAAAATAAACAAAATACATGAAAAACATGTCATCAGTATTGTAGTCACACAGAAATTGTGTTTCTCCCGTTTTCCCATTGGAAGAAGGCTGCATGTTGACATGATCATGGCTGACATGTTGTATTGTCCGATTTCTGGCATCAATGCCCAGTCATGCCAAGAAAAAACATAAAAAGTAAAACAACCCCCCCCCCCCACTCTGCTGGGAAAAAAGGACACGAATCTAACTTATTTCTTTTTTACTTGGCCTTATGTAATGACAAGGACTGGAAAAGTTGCATTTATGTATGGTCTGATTGGTCCTGATGACGTTACCAACTCAAGTCGTCATGAAACTACATGTAAAACAAAACAATAATCAGGAGTGCGCCATGTCTTGATTACATAACTTGTTACTAGGAAGATTTGTGGCCGAAATTCGATCAGAATGTGACTTAAATCGGGATGTCATTCAGCGATTTCTAGACCTCAAATGAGCCCGTTTAATTGGCCTACCAGTTGTCACTTATTAGAAGCATTTGCTTGTACTTGGATGACATGATGGCATTTAGAAGAGAATCAAAATTATCCTCAATTGCTAATTAGCCTGCAATTAGTTAAACGCTATAACTGAAGTAGAGCAAATCTGACTAAAGTGGTGGTTGCGGAAATTAGAGGTAAAGCTGAAAACACCGGAGTATCTGAGTAGTCAGAGCACAAATACGCTCTTGTTCAGAAGAGGTCAGTCGAGTGAGCCACTGCCTGGTCAGAGGCAGGCCTGGGCTGGGTTGCACAAAACTCATGTTAGCGCTAACATGATGTTAGCGCTAACATCATGTTAAATGACGTAAAATGACAATGGATTTTGACGTCATCTAACAAAAAAGTTAGCGCTAATACCATGTTAGCGCTAACATGAGTTTTGTGCCCCTGTTTCATAAAGTGACTTTAAGCTCATGGTACCTTTAACCAAATGGAAAATGCATTGAGTTAATGACATTAGCTTAAAGTCACTTTTTGAAACAGGCCCAAGGTGTTGTATATAGGCTTCGGCCAACTGATCATCCAACCTCCAAGCTGGTAGTGGTTGACTCGGACTGTGGAAAGGGGAGCATGTAGGGAATGCATGGCACGTCAAGGCCGACGAATTCTAACGATTGGCAGTCAAGGCTGAGGCTTACACTGAGTGGCAACAATGCATATTGGCCAATCGATTTGAAACTTATAATATTATTATTGTGAAACTGACGAATGGCCAAGCCTTCACAAATTAGCGACCACGCAACTCTATTGTTACGCAGTCAATGTACAATGGGGCACATGCAGCCAAACATTACATTTGCGTGCGCGCAAAGTTGCGAAGGCTTCGTGAATATGGCCACGTTATTCACGAATATCTCGTATTAAGTTGAACAGACTGTATAAACTATTGTCCACATGGGGGAATCCATTGTTCACTATCAGCCGGACAAACGATTTCCGTTCTTCATGTCTTAAGATCCGGAAACCATTGGTCAATTTAACACAATGGTCCGGTGCGCCAAGTTGACCAAGCCTGAATAATCGTGAGGTTTCGCAAGCGCCCGGTTAGGCCATGCGACAACGTTTATCTATTGTTTGGGTATGCCCGCACAATAGATAAACGTCGTCGTAGGGCCTAACCGGGCGCTTGCGAAACCTCCCTAATATTGCCTACTGACCTCTTCGATTAGCGAGGAAGGCATTATGAAATAAAATGACAGGGAAATAAACAAGAACCGCAATTAGGGACTTTGTAAATCCATATTATAGGATGAAGAACAAAATATTCGGTACTTCATATCTGAATATTTCAACGAATAACGACTGTAAGCTTCGTTTTATTTCCAGCCTCGGCCTCAGCGTGCAGAGGTTCAAAGTCGATATGCAGTAAGTAGTACATGAAGAACCGCATGTTGCAAGTTGAATGAAGGTCTTTAGTCAAATGTACATGTAGATACTATGAAGTAGTTACAGACAAGTACAGCTACACACGTACACAGATAATTGTACGGTTACGTTACGACATTGCTTCAATCAAAAAATTCAGGTTACAAATTGAAGTAGAAACTTCCTTCAGCCAGCGCCACTTTCCTTGTCTTCGGTCCGACCCTGGGGCCATATTAATGAAGCCTTCGCAACTTTGCGTTCACGCAAATCTATTGTAAGGCAGTCAATGAACAATAGGGCATGTGCAGCCAAACAATAGATTTGCGTGAACGCAAAGTTAATACGAAGGCTTCATAAATATGGCCCCAGATCTCGCTTGCATTGTCATGTGGTATGTACTTCGTCACATGAGTGTTCGTCAATGCCATCTGAAAAATACAAAGAAAATATCAGAGTACACATGATCGTCCAATGTTCATCAATTTCAAGGGGAATTTCGAACTGACTTACCTAAAATATCAGCGGCTCCTATATTTCTTTCACCTGGAGAAGAACGGCGACGGTGTCTTCAGACCGTGTCTGTCATTTGGAAAAGGTCACTGTGGTGGAATTCCGCTCACGACGATACGTAATCGTCGCGTCTCCACGTAAAACCATGCTTAGCTAATGCAAGGAGTGACTCTGACCATTTGTTTCCAGCTTGCACGATTTCCTCGTGCAAGAATGGAGGCCAGTTTGACAGCGATGGGTGTCGCTGTAAATGTCCATCAGGCTGGGAGGGCGTACACTGCGAGCGTAAGTTAGTTTTTTGACCTTCTAACCACGAAGTTCAATCCGCTCTCTGCCAAATGGTAGATCAAATTGTTTGAATATGCCAATTGGGAGCGCTCATAGCTTGCCTGGCCACCAGATTCTGTTGTGGTCGTTCATTACCACCCCGAGACCTACACGAGAGGAAAGTCACTAGAAGCGACCTTTCTCTCTTCGTAATTTGTTCACCTTTTTTCACCCAGGGCCATGTAAAGATACATTCGAGTGGTGTCATTTGTCGTCGAATAAGGCTGGTTGCTCATGGGAAAGCTTGAAACACGAATGGGCGACTACTGTCTGCCGAAAAACATGTGGGGCCTGTGGTAAGTTTCAGTCCTTGGCGAACCGATGGAAGGTCGATGATGGATACGAACTTATAATAGAACCACACTACGGTAGATGTTGACCAGAAACTAGGCCAAGGTGACGACAGAGAGATGGACGATTCTTAAAACGGCTTTATTGAAAAAGGTGTTGATGTAGGTAATATGACTGGTTTTTCAGACAGTATATGCTGGTACGAAAAAGCAACTGGGGTGATGCAGAGATATTTTTGAGAGGAATATATCTAAAAATACACTCTTAGCCGAAAAGGTTCTTTGGTGCCACACCAGGAGAACCCTCTGATTTAAGAACCCTCGGGTTGTTTAAGAATCTTCAGAGGTTCCAGATAGAACCTTTCCCTCAGAAAAGGGTTCTAACTGGAACCTTTATGGGTTCTCTGGCGACAGAAAGGTTCTATATGGAACCCTTTCGGGTTCTTTACAGAAGGTTCTATATAGAACCCTGGGGTTCCTCTGGTGTGGCACAAAGAACCCCTAAAGAACCTTTTTGGCTAAGAGTGTAGTGCATGATATACAGATTGGACCACCATTCATAGGATTTGTTTCGTTTCTTAGGTTACTTTCTTGACAAGGACACAGGAAAATCGAACAAACATGGCATCAAATCTAACGCATTCCCGAAAGAACCAAGTAAGTTGCTCTTTGTCCTGTGACTACCGCGCCATGAAACTCATGATTTCTCGAGCGGTACTTGGAAATTCCAGGCGGAAGCTTATAGTTTCTTCGGACATCATCCTGAGAATCTCAGGTCATTTATCGTCGTCGGCTACCTTCCCTAAATGAACCAAGTGCGAGAAGGGGAGCGGTTGTGAAGACCTCGAGTGCGAGAACGATCGTTCCTAACAGCTTTTATACCTTTGTAAATATGAAAGGCTAGTCTGGCTTGGTTGATACATCAAATAGCCAAGGGTTTTTCTTTGGGGGGGGGGGGGTCGTCGAGGGTGCTTCATGATTCTGAAACTTACAAAAGTGTTGCACAAACGACAACGTTTCATTTTTAATTCCCAGAGAGTCCACCAAGGAAGGGTAGCCCGAAACCCGGTGGTCCGAAATGTCCAAACAAAGCTGGCGACGAGAAATGTAATAACTGGGCGCTGGGGGGTCAGTGCCAGGCTAACGCCAGATGGATGATAAAGAACTGCGCCATGGCATGCAATAAATGCCCAGTATGCAAGAACAAGCACAAAGATTCAGACTGTGGTCCGTGGGCGGCAAGTGGAGAGTGCAGAAAAAATGCGAAATGGATGAAGAAGAACTGTGCCAAATCTTGCAATGCATGTGGTAAGTATATACATGTACATTTTTCTGACAGGAAACGGCAAGGAAATGGAAATGCATCTTCACTGAGTTCAGGTCAAGATTCGGCTTCTCCCTTGACCTTAACGCAAGCAAATCACATTCCGTGTTCAACGGATTTCCCCGGTCCCAAAAATAGCAACCAATCACTGCAAAGCTTGCACCGACCCACGTGCATGATGTGTTCCCGGTAATTACGTTGACCAATCAAAATTTGAGAATGACATCATCGGTATTTTGGCGATGTCCCCATTTCATTTGAAGCCCTGCCAAAATAACACCAGATACGCCATGCAGAGTCAATAATTACAGATATTTTGCAGGTAAATGACCCCATTTGGATAGGACCAAATCTAATGTCCTCAGTTATTCAATTTGTGACGGCCATAACATTTCATACCTACCAACTGGGGACACGCGTCCTTGTTGATGAACGTTGACTTCATTTGCACAGCAAAGAATGGAATGTACCCTATCGGTCCAAGGTACATGCATGTGCTCTCTGTGTAATGAGAGTGTGTTGTCGGACTGGATACTACTTTAACCAGTCGTTTTGACACAGGTGGCGCAGGATAGCCTCTTGAATTCTATGGCTGTGCCAAGGTTTAAAAGGTGGAGACAAACAGCCTTGCCAGTTGTTTTCGTTCAGGACATTTTCAGTGATAACCATAATTGCCATTGAATTTACAGGTTAACCCCCGGCGTCACCACGTAAGGTTTAAGCCTCGGTCTCTGTTTTCTCTGAACGTTTTCAATAGGCATGATTTTATTCATATTCATAACAATATTCTTCGCTTCCATTGTTGCTCATGTCTTTGATTTCATGAACCTTCCGCACCCTCCACTCTATGGTAGGCTATATGGATTTCATTGCCCTAATAGGGGGCCTACATGTACATGTATTCCCGGTGGTAATGCCATTTTTTTTCTTAATTTTTACATTTTTTCCTTCTGTGAAAGGGATGGGGTACGTAGTCATCTTACATTTTTAGATGTGGGATATTTACCCTGATAGCCTTTGCAAATAAATGATATACATGTGTACCGGGTAACATTGAATCCTACCATCTGATGGTATTCCGTGGAGATGTACGACGCCTGCTTCATTTTCAGGTAAAGTCCAGCCGGGACCACAAGGAGGAAGAAGGCCTAGACCTGATTGTCGTGACAAGTACCGAGCCAGCTGGCGTTGCACTGTGTGGGCGAGGAGAGGGGAGTGTCGAAGAAACCCGGACTGGATGCGTAAAAATTGTGCCAAATCGTGTAACGCTTGTTGAATAAACTCTTAACATTTATTGGTCGCAAATGGTACTCTTTACTACTTCTGACTTCTTCATTACTTTGAAACTTTGAATTGGTACATTCCCATCGATGGGAAACGTGGGGCCCAATTGGCACGACCGGTGTAACGTTTTTCAGTGAGGCCCGTGTGCCACTGAAAAACGTTACACCTACCGCACTCTCGCTTCACTTTCATATGCAAGCTACAGAGTGCCGCTCACCAATCATAATGAAGCACAGACAATAGATTTGAGATATGCCATTGCTAATTATAAGACATGGTGGAGCTTCGACGTGTTTTGCATGCTATGCATCAAAAGAGGTGCCGTTTTAGTAACACATTAAAAATAGATGAAAGGGAAAAGGATGTAGTTTTGAGTGTGCCACCATACGTTGGTTACATTTTAGGTTTCAAAAGGAGCAAGGATTGACAGTTGGACTGGCATCACTCAAAGTTTCTACGCGTACTTGCATTGTTCTGTTTTCAAGGGCAACAGAAATGTCGCAATGGGGATCCTAGCTACGATAGAGGGCAGCACACCGAAACCCGGTCCAATACAATGGATGCCTTTTGTGTGGGAAATTTATCAGGACAGGGATGTCAATAGTTTTAACCACTAGTGACACCTATTGAGGCAGTGAGCTAAGGTCCCCGTTGGTACCGCGGCGTATGCAATACGGTTGAGTTTCGGCAAGACCGAGTCTTAGTGTGGGGATTCAAAGGGACTATACCGTTCATTGGGGCAAATCTAGGACCATGTTCGGTATATTCAATTTGAATCACTTCACTTGTTGAAATGGAAACCCGAGTCATTATTATTTGGCGAGGATTCTCATACCTCCCCTTCGGACACTATTTCGATTCAGTAGCGTCTCTCTCAATCCTGGTATGACTTGCTCCTAGAACTGGCCCCTTGTCGTTTTAGTAAGTCGACTAGCTTGGCTTTGGAACTGTCTGCTGATAAACTGTATCATAAAGCACGTGGAACCTACAGAAAGAGATGGATGACCATATCACGCAGAATATTATAGGAATAACACCTGACGGAAACTTATCCTTCGTCACAATTTCTCCGAAGACAATGACTGCGCTGGACAGAGCACTTGTATTTTTACAAGGCTACGTAAAAATGATTATCATGTGCGTCGGGTTATTTGGGAATGGGCTTTCTCTCATAGTATTCATCCGCTGTAGAAGAGGACAAGACGCCAGCATTCAGTACTTGACATGTTTGGCTATATCGGACTCCGCCTACATCATCGCTAAACAATGGTTACGGTATGGCCTCGGCAGGGAATGCAGTACATCACCGACTACACACCCGTGGACGTCATGACATTGTCATCCTTCTCGTGTAAGTTGTCTAAATACCTCCTCATGATATCGGGCTTCATGTCAGCGTGGCTTATAGTAGCATACTCCTTCGAGAGAGTAGTCATCGTTTGGTACCCCTTAAAGAGAGCCAGCATCACCACAAAGACACGCTTATCGGTCATAGGATTTTTGTGCGTCATGTCAACCCTGACAACAATCCATCGCCCAATCTTGGTCGACGTTTACTACGCCTATGGCATATTTCTTTGTTACTACATCAGTGGCGTAACAATGCAGTTAGTACTTTCTGTAGTAGACTGGGGCTTATTTTATTACATTCCTTGCATTCTCCTTGTAATCGCAAATATCATGATTTTGCTTGGCGTCATCCACGGATCTCGCGTTCGGGCCGCGACAAAAGCAGTGACGTCACCCAAAGACAAATTCGACACAAAAGTATTGTTAAACTTGATGGTTGTATCAATCACGTACGTCGTCCTTATGACACCAAATGCTGTCCTTTGGACGCTTTACGTGGTCAATTCAAAGGCAAACGCCCGACCTGAAACGATGAAACTTTTGAGCCAGATTTCTGGACTCTGTGACGTAATTGGCCTGTGCAATTTTGGTTTTAATTTCATCATTTATAGCTGCACGTTGCCGTTTTACAAAACAGAAGTACGAAATCTACTCCACTGCTTTAAACTCCAGTGATCAACTGACCAGCTTGGCATGCCAGCGGCCATTGAATGGTATTAAGCTGACGTCATAGGGTGAGAACTATTGGACCGCCATCTTTGTTGGAAAGGTATACTGCGGATATTTCAATCTGACTGGTCGCCGTCTCTTGGCCAAATCTACATATCCATACAATACATGTACTATCATGCAGTCGTTTGCAAGAACCAATGAATTTGTCGGCTGGCAAAATTGGTTTTTAATGGTCGATATTCGTGTGCAGACGAGGCTTGTCGGACTGTTCGCAGATGGAACTACTGACGAAATCGTGAACATTCGGCTGGTGTCTTTCTGTCAACCTTACTATAGACTGGGGTAGTCAGGGAGACTGGAGACCACAGTCACGCGTGTGTTTCAGTTCGAACCTCATAAAAGAAGCGGGTGCGACGAAGCACAAAATAAAGCATTGTTATTTTGACAAGACAAGAAGTAGCCTACCATCCATGCAGCCATTGGGTTTGGGAATATGAAGGTACTTTGGAGGGACATCATCATCATCATCATCATATAGGCGTCATGAGCCGGGTTGGCTCTTTGACCATATCCTTTGTCAGAATAAGAAACGAAGAAACACCGCTTCGGAGGCCCTCTTGGCGTACTAGACTTTGGTTTTTGGTGTGTGGTATCGGGTGGAAGAAACAAAAAACAGAAAAACGTGAATGTTCAGATTGGGAAATAACCCGGGACCTGTTGGTTCTTTGTGCCCGGGGAGGACAGTTAGTTTGGATGAAAATTAATAGTTACTGCATGCATTGACGCATCAGGTTAAAGCAAACCTCCTTCAGTTCGGTCACCATTTGCCATTCTCAATCAATGGTTCTCTCACGAATTGCATATTATACCAATGGTGCCACATTTGATAAAATCCCGTCGCTCTAACTAAACGAGCGTAGCCCATGTCATGATCGTCTCTCAAAAGGTCGCTATAGATATGTATCTCTGACAGCCGTGATAGAATTCGTTCTGTCGAATTTGACCTTTGCTTCCGTGGCGTATGACCGGCCGCCTGTAAGCTATCAAGGCTTGCGGGACGTTTGCCAATCGTGATAGGATTCTGTTGTGAGGAGGCTGTACAATACGCGCTGGTCGCCATCCGCTAAGAATCCATTCCGCGATTTTCAAGGGGTGCGATGCCGCATCCTTTGTCAATTCGCGTGAATGGATTAGTCTAAAGCCAGCACTCCAGGCGATATCGCAAGCGAAGATCTGATCGCCACCGATCTTCTCGCCAGCCTCCTCCGACTCGGCGATTCCGGTTTTGGTATTGTTTGTTGTCAGGTCATAATCGCTGGCGAAAATAGTCCACGCATCGCTGCCAGTGAGACCTGATGAAGGCACGGTAGTGTCGAAAGCTCGTCCCAATATACTCAAGTTGATCTACAAAAAAATGGTGTTATTATGTACTTTTTCCTTAGTGCACACCCCCGTATGCATAAAGGTGGAATAAGGGAGGTAGAGCTAATTCCATGGTATAACTTAACGTTTTTACGTGAAGTTACATGTATACCTGAAATAAGCTCTACCTCCCTTATCCCACCTTATACGGGCCCTGGCTTCTACAGCCGATTTTGCTCACTTGCCGTTAGATCGCTTGCAATATCGCCTACTGTCTAAATGCTGCTGCTGGTTTAACAGTTCAAGAATATGTTCTAGCAACGCTTGTCAACGCTAGCAGTTCGCACATTTAATAAGTTCCTTGCAAACAATACAGAACGAATCAGCTACACGTAACGTTACAGGAAAACGAAGCTGGATTTAATGCGGAGAGTACATGTACGTTAAATTGCAGGAGAGGTCAAAACTTCAACGCCCGAATCCTGACGCAGCTGAAACAAAATTGTCATACTGTATTTATTACATGTTGGCTTTTAAAGGGAGACTCCTGTCATTGAAAACTTTTGAATTTTTATCAATCCATGTAGACTATTGCCATGAATTGTGATGTCACTGGTGTCAATAGGCTGACGACCTTTGTAGTGAATGAGCTAATTACTGTGAATGCCTAGGCCTATTGGTTTACCTTCATAAATATGCATTGAGCATAGGCCTACACGACATCATGTATGCTATGCAATGGTCCCCTTGGGATCCAATTAAAATACTTAAAATGATCAGTTTGCTGATTTAAAAAAAAAGACGTGTGTTGCAGATATCAATGAATTTGAATGTACATGTATTAACGATATTTCAAAAATTCAAAATTTAACACAATGGGTGGAGTCTGCCTTTAAAGAACTTATTAGTTTCATATGCGCGCAGTGGAGTAGGCCTACATGTACATGTATAATGTATTTGAAAAAGCTATCTTGACGGACGTCATGGCCATTCTACTCCACAGAACGCGGTCGGTTTGTCCAGGGCCTCGTGAGAGCGAGAAAGTGACCGATGTTGAGAGGATTTGATTTCTTCAGGATGCGACACAAGCGGCTCTCCATTGTTTTGATGCACCTGAATCAGTCACCCTTCTGTACATCAATTTTTGCCTATATGAAAGACATTTCACTCTCCCTGATGGGTCAAAACAAGACTGGGCCAATATAATCGAAACTTAAACTCAGGGTCAAGTTGACCCAATTCCTTGTTTCAATTTTTTCATCCAGTAACTCACATTCTGGGACGTAAAAACCCAACTGAGCTACAAAGTAACCCAACGGTTTACCATGGAGGGTCTAATATAAACTCAGTGGGTGAATTTTTCAGCCCCCCCCCCCNGTACTATTACAGCAGCTTATAAAGAGAGATTCTCGGACACCGGATTTTTTTTAAAAATCGGATGTTGATTTTTTTTTTGGAGAGAATTGGATATTGATTTTTCAGAAACTTTTGACCTTGATTCACACATATATGAAGTTCGCCTGATATGAGTTAACTCATATCAGGCGAACTTCATATATGTGTGAATCAAGGTCAAAAGTTTCTGAAAAATCAATATCCAATTCTCTCCAAAAAAAAAATCAACATCCGATTTTTAAAAAAAATCCGGTGTCCGAGAATCTCTCTTTATAAGCTGCTGTAATAGTACGGTGAGGTAAAAGGTAAATGCATGTATTCATGTAGGCCTACATGTACATGTATATTTACATACGAACATACCGGTATGGCATTATCAGCCCTAAAGACAATGCTGAGCGACACCAGGATGAAAACGGAGTGTCCAGAGAAACATGTGTTTTTGAAGAAAGTTCATTCTCTATTATCTTAAGAACGGGTGCCGGCCGAGATCAAACCTGCAACCTCGGAGATGACAATAGAGGCGACCAAGTTTCCATTGATTACCCTACTCAAATTTCGCTGCAACGGATTGTCATTCTGCTTGAATGTCTCAAGCCTCTTGTAGTAGAAGTACTATTCAACAAACAACATACCACACTTCGATTTATCTTTACAAGGCTCTGAAATGAAAATGTACATTAAGAACATAAAATGGCCTCCAAGTTGAGAGATTAGGCCTAGTCATCAGTTCATCCATAGGATGCTGATTTCATGGACGGATGATCCTACCAGCCATTGTGCCTCCCGACATGCTCGATATATTTCAGCCAATCACACATCGTGACGGACGGTGGCGTCGGCTCTGTTGTATGTAATAGAGCTCTTGATTGCCGTCTTTTGGTGATACTTCAGTTTATCCCCAACAATGCCGTGCCATGCACGCGGAGATCGCGTTGCCTTTTATATTCACCATTACAGTTATCTACCCTGTAGTGTAGACGTACCTTCGCACTCACGCCCAGAAAAACCCTCGGCACACTTGCAAAAACAAGCTGACTTGTCCAGTTGGCCGCCGTTCTTACACGCCGTAATAGTACAAGCTAAAGGACGACACACAAATTTCTATTATTATTACATATACATATACATATACATATACATGTACATTTTCCATTGAAGTAAATTTACATTGAACCTCGCTATGCTATTGCTAATTTGTATGAATACCAACCAATGTTTCCTATCACTTATTTTTAATTTCTATTTAACGAATTTTAACCGTGGAGTAAAAAGTTTAAATCTTGGCGTAAAATATCACTCACTGTGATATCTTTGCGGAGTGCTATATCGCATGGCAGCCTCATTGCACGCAGTGAAAAAAATACGTTATGCGTTTGTTGTTTGTCATGTTGGGATACTCAAAAGTAGTTTGAACTCGTCATTTTCATTTGCAGATCAATCAAAGTTGGTTGGTATGATGAATATAAAGACTACCAATATGGCTCGAACTATTGTTCGAAATCTATGTGCGGGCATTACACGCAGGTAATGTGGGGCCAGCATGTGTTGCATCAGTTCTAAATCAACCTTGTGACCAATATTCGTCAAAGCAACTCTGTACAGTAGCACCAACAACCAGATGGAACAGGTTTTCTCGTTTTCTAGCCCAATAGAGCCGCACTTTCCACCTACATGTATAGCTTACACCGCCCTAAACCGCCACGCAATTCCACTAAAACTTCATGTTGAATACAATGTAGAAAGATGCATAATGAGTCGTAGCAGTTTATGGTGGTATCGGCGTCTAGCGACATGGCGGTATGTGGCGATTTGGAAAATAAATCTAGTAGGCCTACACTTTCAGCATACATTTCGATGGAGATTGACTCGAATGAAATCTATCTTCACAACTTTCTAGGTCGTTTGGCAAAACAGCACCCTCCTCGGCTGCGGTTGGAACAGATGTGTAAATGAAAGAAACCCAGCATTAAGCCACCCTGTTATGTTTTGTCATTATGGACCAAGGTACAGTGTCATTGGTCAAATTTAATGGCTGACCATTACTCTTTATTTAAAACCACTTGCACACTGCCATACTGTCGGTATCGTCACCTTTTAGCTGATTCTTCAAAGACTGAAACACAATTTTGCGACACCAGCACTCTTGCCCTGGAATATATTGTATCGATGCATTTTACAAATCTGTAAAAAAAATGCACAAAAATAGTACATGTAGTTCCTAGAATGACCCAGGGCCTGGGAACCCGCGAGACGTATATCCCGAAAGATCGGCGCTGGGAGCGGTGCGACCGTCGTGACGTACATGTAGTTCCTCCAGTTCCCCATTGGTTATCCATTGATGTCAATCATTTGATAGTGACATCATAAAGGAATCAACCATAAAGGTTTAACTGCGAACGATGAACTTACTGAGGGATACACTTCATGTGTTGCCACCAGATGTCTCTCACTGCCTGAATTTTGGCTTTACGTAATAGGCACGAGCTTCAACTTTTTTTGTGGTGAACCTGTCAACTTGATGCTTTGCATTCCATTTCTGAGGAGAGCGATTTTCAGGAAAATTTGTGCTCCATGTGCAAATGTACGTCAGCCTATTCAAATGTACACAGATGACCCTGCGTTCACATCGTTCGTGGGGTTCTCATTAATTCAGTCCTTTTGTATCATACGATCAACTAGTCGGAATTCAACAAAATTTGCAGTGAACGTGCATAAGGGTCTTGCCTATCATATGGAATAGTCAAAATGCAAATCTGTTGAGGTTTAAAGGGATATTGTCCAGATTAACTGGCACAGGAACGTAAAAAATTCGCACAGCAATCTTCCTCACTTAAGCTAGGGATCCGCCATTGATTTTCAAGCTGATTTTGCGTTGCGACTTGCTTTGCTACTGGGCACTCGATCGCCGTAGTGGACTCGCTAGACGTGATTTCCACTAATGGCGAAGATGTGGTCAATTTCAGTCGGCAATCGGTCGGCGACTGGTATCAGTTCCTTGCGATCGCATTCAATCGCAGGTAGCAGGTTGCAAAGCAAGTCGCAACGCAGAAAATCAGCAGTGGATTCCTAGCTTTGGAAGTGTGAGGTGTGTATGACGATACTGATACATTTGTATGTCATGCTAATTCTAAAGAAGAAAATACTAATTCTGTTCCTGACAGCGGAAACATCTATAACATTGGCACAACAACAGCAAGGCGACCCTACAAAAAAGCCGCGAGAGGAGCCCAGTGCAGGAAGTGTCCAATGGGCTTTGAACGCTGTATGAACAAGGGACTATGTGGTAGGTGGCCATCGTAGGTTAGGCCAAGAAAAAAAATGATTAGGTTAGCGTCCCCTCGCCCCGAATTTTGTAGCCTCCCATAACTTTTTTTAATTTTTATTTTCTTGAAAACGTCCAAAAAATAAACAAAATACATGAAAAACATGTCATTAGTATTGTACATGTAGTCACACAGAAATTGTGTTTCTCCCGTTTTCCCATTGGAAGAAGGCTGCATGTTGACATTGTCATGGCTGACATGTTGTATGGTCCGATTTCTGGCACCAATGCCCAGTCACGCCAAGAAAAAACATAAAAAGTAAAACAACCCCCCCCCCCTCCCCACTCTGCTGGGAAAAAAGGACACGAATCTAACTAATTTCTTTTTTACTTGGCCTTATGTAATGACAAGGACTGGAAAAGTTGCATTTACAAATGTATGTATGGTCTTATTGGTCCTGATGTCGTTACCAACTCAAGTCGTCATGAATCTACATGTAAAACAAAACAATAATCAAGAGTGCGCCATGTCTTGATTACATAACTTGTTACTAGGAATATTTGTGGCCGAAATTCGATCAGAATGTGCCTTAAATCGGGATGTCATTCAGCGATTTCTAGACCTCAAATGAGCCCGTTTAATTAGGCCTACCAGTTGTCACTTATTAGAAGCATTTGCTTGTACTTGGATGACATGATGGCATTTAGAAGAGAATCAAAATTATCCTCAATTGCTAATTAGCTTGCAATTAGTTAAACGCTACAATTGAAGTAGAGCAAAGCTGACTAAAGTGGTGGTTGCGGAAATTAGAGGTAAAGCTGAAAACACCGGAGTATCTGAGTAGTCAGTTTAAGAGCACAAATACTCTCTTGTTCAGAAGAGGTCAGTCCGAGTGTGCCACTGCCAGGTTAGAGGCAGGCCTGTTTCATAAAGTGACTTTAAGCTCATGGTACCTTTAACCAAATGGAAAATGCATTGAGTTAATGGCATTAGCTTAAAGTCACTTTTTGAAACAGGCCCAAGGTGTTGTATATAGGCTTCGGCCAACTGATCATCCAACCTCCAAGCTGGCAGTGGTTCACTCGGACTGTGGAAAAGGGAGCATGTAGGAATGCATGGCACGTCAAGGCCGACGAATTCTAACGATTGGCAGTCAAGGCTGAGGCTTACACTGAGTGGCAACAATGCATATTGGCGAATCGATTTGAAACTTATAATATTATTATTGTGAAACTGACGAATGGCGAAGCCTTCACAAATTAGCGACCACGCAACTCTATTGTTACGCAGTCAATGTACAATGGGGCATATGCAGCCAAACAATACATTTGCGTGCGTGCAAAGTTGCGAAGGCTTCGTGAGTATGGCCCCTGGCACGTTATTCACGAGATATCTCGTAATTGACTTGAACAGACTGCATAAACTATTGTCCATGGGGGAAACCATTGTTCACTATCAGCCGGACAAACGATTTGCGTTCTTCATGTCTTAAGATCCGGAAACCATTGGTCAAGTTGGCCAAGCCTGAATATTAGGGAGGTTTCGCAAGCGCCCGGTTAGGCCATACGACGACGTTTATCTATTGTTTGGGTATACCCACACAATAGATAAACGTCGTCGTAGGGCCTAACCGGGCGCTTGCGAAACCTCCCTATTGCCTACTGACCTCTGCGATTAGCGAGGAAGAGATATGAAATAAAATGACAGGGAAAACAAGAACCGCAATTAGGGACTATGTAAATAATGTATATAGGATGAAGAACAAAACATTGGTACTTCATATTTGAATATTTCAACGAATAACGGCTATAAGCTTCGTTTTATTTCCAGCCTCGGCCTCAGCGTGCAGAGGTACAAAGTCGACATGCAGTAAGTAGTACATGAAGAGCCGCATGTTGCAAGTTGAATGAAGGTCTTTAGTCAAATATACATGTACAAGTAGATACTATGAAGTAGTTACAGACAAGTACAGCTACACAAATACACAGATAATTGTACAGTTAAGTTACGACATTGCTTCAATCAAAAAATTCAGGTTACAAATTGAAGTAGAAACTTCCTTCAGCCAGCGCCACTTTCCTTGTCTTCGGTCCGACCCTGGGGCCATATTAATGAAGCCTTCGCAACTTTGCGTTCACGCAAATCTATTGTAAGGCAGTCAATGAACAATAGGGCATGTGCAGCCAAACAATAGATTTGCGTGAACGCAAAGTTACGAAGGCTTCATAAATATACACTGCATTGTCATATTATTCTGTCATGTGGTGCACTTCGTCACATGAGTGTTCGTCAATGTCATCTGAAAATACAGAGAAAATATCAGAGTACACGTGATCGTCCGATGTTCATCAATTTCAAGGGGAATTTCGAACTGACTTACCTAAAATATCAGCGCGGCTCCTGTATTTCTTTCACCTGGAGAAGAACGGCGACGGTGTCTCCTGACCGTGCCTGTCATCCAGAAAAGGTACTGCGGTGGAGTTCTGCTATTGGGGAGGTTTCGAAATCAAACGATAAACCAAAACTTTACGACAACGTTATTTTTCATACTACACATTAACCAGATTTTGCATTGCATTTTCGGTACAAAAATAAAGTTGTCGTTGACGTTTACGTTTATCGTATGATTTCGAAACCTCCCTATTAACGACGATACGTACATTATCGCCGCGTCTCCACGTAAAATCATGCTGCAAGGAGTGACTCTTGACCATTTGTTTCCAGCTTGCACGATTTCCTCGTGCAAGAATGGAGGCCAGTTTGACAGCGATGGGTGTCGCTGTAAATGTCCATCCGGCTGGGAGGGCGTACACTGCGAGCGTAAGTTAGTTTTTTGACCTTCTAACCACGAAGTTCAATCCGCTCTCTGCCAAATGGTAGATCAAATTGTTTGAATATGCCAATTGGGAGCGCTCATAGCTTGCCTGGCCACCAGATTCTGTTGTGGTCGGTCGTTACCACCCCGAGACCTACACGAGAGGAAAGTCACTAACGTTAGAAGCGACTTTTCTCTCGTCATAATTTGTTCACCTTTTTTCACCCAGGGCCGTGTAAAGATACATTCGAGTGGTGTCATTTGTCGTCGAATAAGGCTGGTTGCTCATGGGAAAGCTTGAAACACGAATGGGCGACTACTGTCTGCCGAAAAACATGTGGGGCCTGTGGTAAGTTTCAGTCCTTGGCGAACCGATGGAAGGTCGAGGATGGATACGAACTTATAATAGAACCACACTACGGTAGATGTTGACCAGAAACTAGGCCAAGGTGACGACAGACTAGATGGACGATTCTTAAAACGGCTTTATTGAAAGAAGTGTTGATTTACGTAATATGACTGTTTTTTCAGACAGTATATGCTGGTACCAAAGAGTAACTGATGCAGAGATATTTTTGAGAGGAATATATCTAAAAATAGTGCATGATATACAGATTGGACCACCATTCATAGGATTTGTTTCGTTTCTTAGGTTACTTTCTTGACAAGGACACAGGAAAATCGAACAAACATGGCATCAAATCTAACGCATTCCCGAAAGAACCAAGTAAGTTGCTCTTTGTCCTGTGACTACCGCGCCATGAAACTCATGATTTCTCGAGCGGTACTTGGAAATTCCAGGCGGAAGCTTATAGTTTCTTCGGACATCATCCTGAGAATCTCAGGTCATTTATCGTCGTAGGTTACATGTACCTTCCCTAAATGAACCAAGTGCGAGAAGGGGAGCGGTTGTAAAGACCCCGAGTGCGAGAACGATCGTTCCTAACAGCTTTTATACCTTTGTAAATATGAAAGGCTAGTCTGGCTTGGTTGATACATCAAATAGCCAAGGGTTTTTCTTTGGGGGGGGGGGGGTCGTCGAGGGTGCTTCATGATTCTGAAACTTACAAAAGTGTTGCACAAACGACAACGTTTCATTTTTAATTCCCAGAGAGTCCACCAAGGAAGGGTAGCCCGAAACCCGGTGGTCCGAAATGTCCAAACAAAGCTGGCGACGAGAAATGTAATAACTGGGCGCTGGGGGGTCAGTGCCAGGCTAACGCCAGATGGATGATAAAGAACTGCGCCATGGCATGCAATAAATGCCCCGTATGCAAGAACAAGCACAAAGATTCAGACTGTGGTCCGTGGGCGGCAAGTGGAGAGTGCAGAAAAAATGCGAAGTGGATGAAGAAGAACTGTGCCAAGTCTTGCAAGGCATGTGGTAAGTGTACATTTTCTGACAGGAAACTGCAAAGAAATGGAAATTACGGGATGCGAAATGAGACACATGGACAAGAGGCACTACAGGTTTCATTTATATAACTACATCCACTATATACTAGTAAATGGAGGATTGCATTTTACGCGCTGTCAACCGTTGCTTTTGTTGGAAATGAAGCCGCCATAAAACACTTACAATGGATCTACCAGTATATGGGGATGTCCCCATTTCATTTGAAGCCCTGCCAAAATGACACCAGATACGCCATGAGTTTGCAGGTAAATGACCCCATTTGGATAGGACCAAATCTAATGCCCTCAGTTATTTAATTTGTGACGGCCATAACATACCTACCAACTGGGGACACGCGTCCTTGTTCATCAACGCTGACTTCATTTGTGCAGCAAAGAATGGAATGTCCCCGCATGTGTACTCTCTGTGTAATGAGAGTGTGTTGTGGGACTGGATACTGCTTTAACCAGGTGCCGCAGGATAGCCTCTTGAATTCTATGGCTGTGCCAAGGTTTAAAAGGTGGAGACAAACAGCTTTGCCAGTTATTTTCGTTCAGGACATTTTCAGTGATAACCATAATTGCCATTGAATTTGCAGGTTAACCCCCGACGTCACCACGTAAGGTTTAAGCCTCGGTCTCTGTTTTCTCTGAACGTTTTCAATAGGCATGATTTTATTCATATTCATAACAATATTCTTCGCTTCCATTGTTGCTCATGTCTTTGATTTCATGAACCTTCCGCACCCTCCACTCTATGGTAGGCTATATGGATTTCATTGCCCTAATAGGGGGCCTATTCCCGGTGGTAATGCCATTTTTTTTCTTAATTTTTACATGTACATTTTTCCTTCTGTGAAAGGGATGGGGTACGTAGTCATCCTACATTTGTAGATGTGGGATATTTACCCTAATAGCCTTTGCTAATAAATAAATGATTATAACATTGAATCCTACCATCTGATGGTATTCCGTGGAGATGTACGACGCCTGCTTCATTTTCAGGTAAAGTCCAGCCGGAACCACAAGGAGGAAGAAGGCCTAGACCTGATTGTCGTGACAAGTACCGAGCCAGCTGGCGTTGCACTGTATGGGCGAGGAGAGGGGAGTGTCGAAGAAACCCGGACTGGATGCGTAAAAATTGTGCCAAATCGTGTAACGCTTGTTGAATAAACTCTTAACATTTATTGGTCGCAAATGGTACTCTTTACTACTTCTGACTTCTTCATTTACTTCGAAACTTTGAATTGGTACATTCCCATCGACCGGTGTAACGTTTTTCAGTGAGGCCCGTGTGCCACTGAAAAACGTTACACTTGCCGTATACTCTTGCTTCACTTTCATATGCAAGCTACAGGGTTCCGCTCACCAATCATAATGAAGCACAGACAATAGATTTGAGATATGTCATTGCTAATTATAAGACACGGTGGAGCTTCGACGTGTTTTGCATGCGTTGCATCAAAAGAGGTGCCGTTTTAGTAACACATTAAAAATAGATGAAAGGGAAAAGGATGTAGTTTTGAGTGTGCCACCATACGTTGGTTACATTTTAGGTTTCAAAAGGAGCAAGGATTGACAGTTGGACTGGCATCACTCAAAGTTTCTACGCCTACTTGCATTACTCTGTTTTCAAGGGCAACAGAAATGTCGCAATGGGGATCCTAGCTACGATAGAGGGCAGCACACCGAAACCCGGTCCAATACAATGGATGCCTTTTGTGTGGGAAATTTGTCAGGACAGGGATGTCAATAGTTTTAACCACTAGTGACACCTATTGAGGCAGTGAGCTAAGGTCCCCGTTGGTACCGCGGCGTATGCAATAC
>NMRB01000221.1:382639-405951 GCA_002633025.1 Notospermus geniculatus | reverse complement strand
TGGTTACGGTATGGCCTCGGCAGGGAATGCAGTACATCACCGACTACACACCCGTGGACGTCATGACATTGTCATCCTTCTCGTGTAAATTGTCTAAATACCTCCTCATGATATCGGGCTTCATGTCAGCGTGGCTTATAGTAGCATACTCCTTCGAGAGAGTAGTCATCGTTTGGTACCCCTTAAAGAGAGCCAGCATCACCACAAAGACACGCTTATCGGTCATCGGATTTTTGTGCGTCATGTCAACCCTGACAACAATCCATCGCCCAATCTTGGTCGACGTTTACTACGCCTATGGCATATTTCTCTGCTACTACATCAGTGGTGTAACAATGCAGTTAGTACTTTCTGTAGTAGACTGGGGCTTATTTTATTACATTCCTTGCATTCTCCTTGTAATCGCAAATATCATGATTTTGCTTGGCGTCATCCACGGATCTCGCGTGCGGGCCGCGACAAAAGCGGTGACGTCACCCAAAGACAAATTCGACACGAAAGTCTTAATAAACTTGATGGTTGTGTCAATCACGTACGTCGTCCTTATGACACCAAATGCTGTCCTTTGGACGCTTTACGTGGTCAATTCAAAGGCAAACGCCCGACCAGAAATGATGAAACTTTTGAGCCAGATTTCTGGACTCTGTGACGTAATTGGCCTGTGCAATTTTGGTTTTAATTTCATCATTTATGGCTGCACGTTGCCGTTTTACAAAACAGAAGTACGAAATCTATTCCACTGCTTTAAACTCCAGTGATTAACTGACCAGCTTAGCATGCCAGCGGCCATTGAATGGTATTAAAGGGAGACATGCGAAAAATATTGCCCGGCGGGCACAAGTTGTCTGAGTTGTAGCGCCATCTGTTAATACACGGTGACACTACGCTCTATCACAGGCGCCTGAAGAGCTATCAGTGAGTTTCGAACACTTTTCTAACCAAACGTATCTAAAAACACAAGACGTATCTAAAAACACACCACGAGCACGAGCTCATAAATTCGTGAGTTCGGGGTGTGTTTTTTACAAACTAGTGTTTTTTTGTTAGATACGTGTTCTAAGCTCACTATAGCTCTACAGGGGCCTGTGATATAGCGTAGTGTCACCGTGTATTAACAGACGGCGCTACAACTCAGAGAACTTGTGCCCGCCGGGCAATATTTTTCGCATGTCTCCCTTTAAGCTGACGTCATAGGGTGAGAACTATTGGACCGCCATCTTTGTTGGAAAGGTATACTGCGGATATTTCAATCTGACTGGTCGCCGTCTCTTGGCCAAACTCTACATATCCATACATGTACTATCATGCAGTCGTTTGCAAGAACCAATGAATTTGTCGGCTGGCAAAATTGGTTTTTAATGGTCGATATTCGTGTGCAGACGAGGCTTGTCGGACTGTTCGCAGATGGAACTACTGACGAAATCGTGAACATTCGGCTGGTGTCTTTCTGTCAACCTTACTATAGACTGGGGTAGTCAGGGAGACTGGAGACCACAGTCACGCGTGTGTTTCAGTTCGAACCTCATAAAAGAAGCGGGTGCGACGAAGCACAAAATAAAGCATTGTTATTTTGACAAGACAAGAAGTAGCCTACCATCCATGCAGCCATTGGGTTTGGGAATATGAAGGTACTTTGGAGGGACATCATCATCATCATCATCATATAGGCGTCATGAGCCGGGTTGGCTCTTTGACCATATCCTTTGTCAGAATAAGACCGCTTCGGAGGCCCTCTTGGCGTACTAGACTTTGGTTTTAATTTGGTGTGTGGTATTGGGTGGAAGAAACGAAAAGCAGAAAAACGTGAATGTTCAGATTGGGAAATAACCCGGGACCTGTTGGTTCTTTGTGCCAAGGGAGGACAGTTAGTTTGGATGAAAATTAATAGTTACTGCATGCATTGACGCATCAGGTTAAAGCAAACCTCCTTCAGTTCGGTCACCATTTGCCATTCCCAATCAATGGTTCTCTCACGAATTGCATATTATACCAATGGTGCCACATTTGATAAAATCCCGTCGCTCTAACTAAACGAGCGTAGCCCATGTCATGATCGTCTCTCAAAAGGTCGCTATAGATATGTATCTGTGACAGCCGTGATAGAATTCGTTGTGTCGAATTTGACCTTTGCTTCCGTGGCGTATGACCGGCCGCCTGTAAGCTATCAAAGGCTTGCGGGACGTTTGCCAATCTTGATAGGATTCTGTTGTGAGGAGGCTGTACAATACGCGCTGGTCGCCATCCGCTAAGAATCCATTCCGCGATTTTCAAGCGGTGCGATGCCCCATCCTTTGTCAATTCGCGTGAATGGATTCTTAGTCTAAAGCCAGCACACCAGGCGATATCGCAAGCGAAGATCTGATCGCCACCGATCTTCTCGCCAGCCTCCTCAGACTCGGCGATATCGGTTTTGGTATTGTTTGTTGTCAGGTGATAATCGCTGGCGAAAATATTCCACGCATCGCTGCCAGTGCACACCTGGGCCCGTATGCATAAAGGTGGAATAAGGGAGGTAGAGCTTATTCCATGGTATAACTTAACGTTTTTACGTGAAGTTACATGTATACCTGAAATAAGCTCTACCTCCCTTATCCCACCTTATACGGGCCCTGGCTTCTACAGCCGATTTTGCTCACTTGCCGTTAGATCGCTTGCAATATCGCCTACTCCCCAAATGCTGCTGCTGGTTTAACAGTTCAAGAATATGTTCTAACAACGCTTGTCAACGCTAGCAGTTCGCACATTTAATAAGTTCCTTGCAAACAATACAGAACGAATCAGCTACACGTAACGTTACAGGAAAACGAAGCTGGATTTAAATGCGGAGAGTACATGTACGTTAAATTGCAGGAGAGGTCAAAACTTCAACGCCCGAATCCTGACGCAGCTGAAACAAAATTGTCATACTGTATTTACATGTTGGCTTTTAAAGGGAGACTCCAGTCATTGAAAACTTTTGAATTTTTATCAATCCATGGAGACTGTTGCCATGAATTGTGATGTCACTGGTGTCAATAGGCTGACGAACTTTGTAGTGAATGAGCTAATTACTGTGAATGCCTAGGCCTATTGGTTGTACCTTCATAAATATGCATTGAGCATACATGACATCATGTATGCTATGCAATGGTCCCCTTGGGATCCAATTAAAATACTTAAAATGATCAGTTTGCTGATTTAAAAAAAATGACGTGTGTTGCAGATATAAATGAATTTGAATGTACATGTATTAACGATATTTCAAAAATTCAAAATTTCACACAATGAGTGGAGTCTCCCTTTAAATAACTTATTAGTTTCATATGCGCGCAGTGGAGTAGGCCTATTTGAAAAAGCTATCTTGACGTCATGGCCATACTCCACAGAACGCGGTCGGTTTGTCCAGGGCCTCGTGAGAGCGAGAAAGTGACCGATGTTGAGAGGATTTGATTTCTTCAGGATGCGACACAAGCGGCTGTCCATTGTTTTGATGCACCTGAACCAGTGACCCTTCTGTACATCAATTTTTGCCTATATGAAAGACATTTCACTCTCCCTGATGGGTCAAAACAAGACTGGGCCAATATAATCGAAACTTAAACTCAGGGTCAAGTTGACCCAATTCCTTGTTTCAATTTTTTCATACAGTAACTCACATTCTGGGACGTAAAAACCCAACTGAGCTACAAAGTAACCCAACGGTTTACCATGGAGGGTCTAATATAAACTCAGTGGGTGAATTTTTCAGCCCCCCCCCCGCCCCCGGTAGTCTATTGTGTCATTGGGCCATAGTTATGAATAAAAATTAGCAAGTGCGTTTACTTCAGATTTGTACAGCATTGTCCAGTGCATTTGTATTGCAAGATTCAAGTAAAAGCATTTAGGCCTACACTTTATTCATATGACCCATATTTTCTACATGTAAATATTGTGCACTTACGTGGTTCCTTCGCAATGGGCGTATTTGAAAACACCTTGTCTTTGTTGTAAGTTGCGTCATCTTTGTATACTGTAATAGTACGGTGAGGTAAAAGGTAAATGCATGTATTCATGTAGGCCTACATGTACATGTATATTTACATACGAACATACCGGTATGGCATTATCAGCCCTAAAGACAATGCTGAGCGACACCAGGATGAAAACGGAGTGTCCAGAGAAACATGTGTTTTTGAAGAAAGTTCATTCACTATTACATGTATCTTAAGAACGGGTGCCGACCGAGATCAAACCTGCAACCTCGGAGATGACAATAGAGGCGGCCAGGTTTCCATTGATTACCCTGCTCAAATTTCGCTGCAACGGATTGTCATAATTCTGCTTGAATGTCTTAAGCCTCTTGTAATTGAAGTGCTCAACAAACAACATACCACAATTCGACTTATCTTTACAAGGCTCTGAAATGAAAATTTAAGAACATAAAATGGCCTCCAAGTTGAGATATTAGGCCTAGTCATCAGTTCACCCATAGGATGCTGATTTCATGGACGGATGATCCTACCAGCCATTGTGCCTCCCGACATGCTCGATATATTTCAGCCAATCAGCATCGTGACGGACGGTGGCGTCGGCTCTGTTGTATGTAATAGAGCTCTTGATTGCCGTCTTTTGGTGATACTTCAGTTTATCCCCAACAATGCCGTGCCATGCACGCGGAGATCGCGTTGCCTTTATATTCACCATTACAGTAATCTACCCTGCAGACGTACCTTCGCACTCACGCCCAGAAAAACCCTCGGCACACTTGCAAAAACAAGCTGACTTGTCCAGTTGGCCGCCGTTCTTACAAGCCGTAATAGTACAAGCTAAAGGACGATACACAAATTTCTATTATTATTACATATACATGTACATGTTCACAGTAGTTTTGAAGTAAATTTACATTGAACCTCGCTATGCTATTGCTAATTTGTATTACCAACCAATGTTTCCTATCACTTATTTTTAATTTCTATTTAACGAATTTTAACCGTGGAGTAAAAAGTTTAAATCTTGGCGTAAAATATCAGAACCACGTATCATATCCAAACTCTTCCGTGGTTGGACAAAGTGAGTCGGTGAAGGCCAACCGCCCATGCCTTTCGTGCTGTATACTGTCACGATGAAGTCTGTAGGACAGGTGCGGAGTTGGTCAGTTCTTTATCAAACATACTACGATTCTTATACATGTAAGGGGGGGGATTTATCCTCGCCTAATCACTCTTTCTATCAGCAAGATAGTTTTGCAATAAAAAAGGAAAGGAGCATGGTGACTTACTACATTTGTTCCCTTTTTTACCACACGTCCTCGAGGATGCTGGAATTAATCACGAAGATTAAACATCCGTTCAGAAATGTAGAAGGTCAATGGTACATCAGGAGAGTACATACATGTATCAAGATTCTACAACATTTTTTTTCACATAAATCCACTTGTACATGTGAGTTCGTATATACAAACATTGTATGACTTTATTCATATACCTGTGAATTTTAGCTACACATACCACACAATGCTCCTCCCAAACAAAAAGCATATCCTTGAGGACATTTTGAACATGGTTTCCCTTTTTCGTATGCTGGTGCCTTACCCTCCGTATTCGCCCTGTAACCAATGGAATCTTTATGAGAAAACGGCAGATTCTACCAAACTCAAGCGAAAATTCTGACATCATATACATGTACAACTACGTGTCAAACACAATGACTCACCATGCCCTTCTAGATACGGCCTTAAAGACAATCAGCCTTCCACAGCCAGGTCAAAGTTTCAGAGACTACAAAATTTGTATTCCACTCAGCACTGACAAAATTTCTCAGCCACTCAGCACTGACAGACGATGCATTCCAAACATTTTGTGAAAGTCCTTTGTTTTCCTAATTAATGAAGCCAACGTCATATTTTTCTCATGTCATTGTGTAGTTCACCTAGGTAGGCCTAATACACCTGAAGTTTTCGTGAAAATCAATCAATTTGCAACATGATGAAAATTTAGTTGGGAAAATGGTTCCGAAAGTGAACAGCCGAGCCCCTTTTTAATAGCAGACACCAGCAAGGGAAAACAAGTTGCAACCCCATATATAGATTCGACTTTTGTTGACAGATTTGTCAAATGCACCCTGGCACGTCAACACATCCTACAGACACTGTCTATCCCTCTGATGACCAAAACTAGTCACTCTGAAGACAAAGATGTCGGGAATGGCGGACAGCAAGTTTTGTCTAGCAACAAGACTGATTTACATGTACATGTCCGGTGGTCATCACCAAACAAATTCGGAGAACAAGAATAATCATAAACAATGAATCAGCTGTTCGCCCATCAAGGGCTTCACCTACCCTGGTGCATAGTTGCAAACGAATGTACCCGCCACCGCTCCCTTTTTCTTACAGTCATTCTGCCCGCAGCCGACGAACTTCGTTTTGGCCCATGCTATTTGCGTAAAGTGGGGATCGGCTGCCCCTAGCCGATACCAGTCGTCCACATCCCTGAAAATGAAATGGTCCATGGACCATGTGCTCACCCGTTTGGACATACATATAGTGTTATGACAGAGAGAGGTTCATGTCAGTTATGAGCAATCTGGGTCAAATCATTCCCAAGTTGCAGGACTTCAATGACTGTTGGGTTACATGTATGCCACCTGCTGGTGGCCATATTGGATGCCCGATCGGGCCAAAACTTCACATGCACACACTGTTAAAAATGCTGACAGCACTTTGTTGGCAGTAGAGTAACACAGCACTTTTCTGTATTTTGACAGCAAAATTGTATGAATTCTACAACAAAAATGCTGTCTTTAAAACTGAGAAACTGTAATCTTGCTGTTAAATTCCAGTGAAAAAAAACAAGTTTGCAGTGAAATGAATTTTACAGCAACCTTGCAGTGAAAATTCTGCTGTAAATTTACAGATATTTTTAACAGTGCATAAAGGGGCCGTTTGGACGACAAGCCGAAAAAACACATTCAGATTCAATCCGATTGGATCCGATCGACCCGCATCGGGTCTCATTTGTGTTTAGACGAGATTTGAATGTGGTCGTATGTGGTTCAATGCGGTCCAATGTGGATTCGGGACCATTTTAAATCCACATTGGACCGCACTGGGTAGCGTTTACACGCAAGAGTTTTGAACCACAATCGGATTTGATCGGATCACATGCGAATTTTTGCCTGTCGTCTAAACGGCCCTAATGTTAACATCCATGGCGACAATAACCACTTCAGCACCAATGAGATACAAGAATGTCAGACTTACTTTGCCGGGTTCAACTCGGTGCTTATAGTTACAATCTCTCCAACAAATGCAAATGGACTGACCGCACGATGTTTATCAGGGCTATGTTTCGGCATCTGCTCGCACCTGTCAGACCAAGCTTGGGCAAGCCTAACCAGTCGGTCATCCCACTCCTGGAGAAGAAAACCGGGATGCAAATAAAACAGGACAAGCAGGCCTAGACACCGTCGTTTATATAGAGTGGTGGCCAAAATGTCTGTTTTTACTCGCCGTACGGGCCCCGGAGTGGATATGTGACGAGGGGCTTAACTGGCGATAAGCGCCGGTAGCACTAATCGGACTTTCTGTGCCGTCTGTTCGCTAACGACTAGTATCATGAGCTGTCAACAGACTAATGTGAAGGCTGGCGAAAGCATGGCGGACAGAATCTTGATAGATTTCCGAACAAAAAATGAAATCAGGATAAGGTAGAAGTCAGAGTACAGTTTCATAAAACTGACAAAAAACGCAATAATAACGCGTTTTTCCGAAACACTGGGCTGACACATGTGGGCGAACCCAGCCAGGACCGTTCGGGTTGAGAATCTTGTGTCCGAACCCAGCCAGCACCATTCGGAGTTGGCAACCAAGCCAGGACCATACGGGGTTGGGAATTAAGAGTTGGCCCTACTCGAAAAGGGTTATTATTAAGGCCCGTCTACACGATCATACATTTGTTCAAAACATCATCATACATTTGTATGATGATGCATACATTTGTATGATGATGTATGATGATGTCCAAGCTAGTTGTGGATTTCCGTCTACACAATGCAGCTAAAAGTTTGAACATCATCATACGTGTTGGATGCTATTCAAGTTTGTTGGGAAAACGGTCCACACCGATCATAATTTGTCCATGAACATCATCATACAAATGTATGACAGCCTCGCGATCGGACGCCGACCAAATCGTACGACGGGGTCGGCGGCGAACGCAAGAACGCGCGTCGGTCGCCGGCGATGGTCGTGCGTCGAAATATAAACTAGGCTTAACCCTGCTGACAGAGGCTGGCAAAGGTGTC
Source organism: Notospermus geniculatus (assembly GCA_002633025.1). Taxonomy (NCBI): domain Eukaryota; kingdom Metazoa; phylum Nemertea; class Pilidiophora; order Heteronemertea; family Lineidae; genus Notospermus; species Notospermus geniculatus. The sequence continues at coordinate 397,689 of NMRB01000221.1, read as the reverse complement.
CACGAGGGTCGGTTTCATAAAGAAAGATAAACGGCTTACCAAGGCAATCATATTTGCTGCAGTCGGTTGTCCCTTCCGTTTCCCAAGAGCGACAACAGCTCTCAAGTTATTATGCTCATCGAGGACTCCTTGTGCCTCATCCCTTGTGAGCAATCTGGGCTGCTTCGCTGCTTTAACATNAAGGCCTGTCCACACGATCATACATTTGTTCAAAACATCATCATACATTTGTATGATGTTGTTCATGGACAGATATTTGATTGTGTAGGCTGTTTTTCCAAAAAACGTGAACAACAACCAACATGTATGATGATGTTCAAATTTTTAAGGCCCGTCTACACGATCATACATTTGTTCAAAACATCATCATACATCTGTGCGATGATGTTCATGGACAAATGTATGATCGTGTGGACTATTTTCAGAACAAACTTGAACATGCATGATGATGTTCAAATTTTTAGCTGCATGTTTTATCTTGCCAACAAATGCACAACATCCCAAAAAAATTGTATGATGATGTTCATGGACAAATGTATGATCGTGTGGACGGTTTTTCCAACAAACTTGAACAGCATCCAACATTATCCTTTCTCCATCATACTTCATCATACAAATGTCCATGGATGTTGGACTGTAGATCGAAATCCACAACAAACTTGAACATCATCATACAAGTTTATGATGCTGTTTTGAACAATGTATGATGACATATGATGATGTTCAAAATTTTAGCTGCATTGTGTAGACGGAAATCCACAAGCATGGACATCATCATACATTATCATACAAATGTATGATGATGTTCATACAAATGTATGATGATGTTTTGAACAAATGTATGATCGTGTTGACTGGCCATATATTCTGTTTTACATGTGAAATTTTTGCATTGATACCTTTGATGAAGTCAGTTCTCAATATTCGAAACGTCCTAGCAACTGTATCCGCAAAAGATTTTTGGCAACATAAGTCTTTTCTGAAAGCCGGGTACCTAAGGGTCCTAAACCTGGGTTCAGTCAAAAATATATAAGCGAGACTTATAAATTTTGGGTTCAGTCTAAAGCCTAGTTTATACTTGAGCGACGGCGACCCGTTATGAAACGACTCAAGTATTTAACAGCCTCGCGATCGGACGCCGACCAAATCGTACGACGGGGTCGGCGTCGAACGCAAGAACGCGCGTCGGTCGCCGGCGATGGTCGTGCGTCGAAGTATAAACTAGGCTTAACCCTGCTGACAGAGGCTGGCAAAGGTGTCCACTAGGGTCGGTTTCATAAAGAAAGATAAACGGCTTACCAAGGCAATCATATTTGCTGCAGTCGGTTGTCCCTTCCGTTTCCCAAGAGCGACAACAGCTCTCAAGTTATTATGCTCATCGAGGACTCCTTGTGCCTCATCCCTTGTGAGCAATCTGGGCTGCTTCGCTGCTTTAACACCCTCAAGAAAACATACTGCCAGAAATATCAGGAGATAGAGGATTCGAACCATCCTAAGAACGCTCTTTCCGTTCCTGCCACTTTTCGTCACCAGGCAGACGTTATCAGCCATGTCTTTTTGCAGATGTCGTGAATTTTGAATCTGATGACTTGGCCCCCTTTCTTTCACAGGTATCAGTTCGTATCACAAATATGGACGCTGAATAAACACCACCACTAGTACAAGGAATATTCAGAAGAGTGTCCAATTGGTTCGTGCCAAATGGGTAGTGGGACACTCGAAGCGACTCTTTTCACCATCAAGTGGCTATTCCTAATCAATAGGTCACACCTGTCGACAAAACATTTTAGGGGTTTTATCACTCGACAGTGGGTATACATGTAGGACTGCCTTCATCTCGTTTGGTGACCAATATGGTAAGCGCTGTATGGTAAGCGCTGTACAGGCCTAGTGCCATTTGTTCAGTTAAGAGTATGGTGAATTGGAGCTGTCAGTCAGTTGACTAATAGGTGTCACTACGGTCCAATTCAATGCCAAGCGGACCCATTCATGGTTGATTGAGCACCAATCAGGAGAATTGTCTTTTGTATTGGTCCGCAACAACTTCGCTGCCATTTTTTGACAATAAGCGCGGCTGCCTGCTCCTATTGCAGTGCAGCTATTGGGCCGCTTTTTTAAACGATAGATGAGGTAAACCTCGGTTTAACCATCGGCTTTTCTGACAAACCGTGAATTAAACATTTTTTGTAAGTAAACAAGTAAACATTTTGACTTTTAGAATGTTTGGCTATCAACGATTCATAAAATCGAAAAATTCACTTCCATTAACAAACAGTTTGTCAGCTGAGGGTTAATGAAACCCGATGGTTATCTTAGCCATCGTTTAAAAAATCGGCCCATTGTGTGTAAACTATTCGCTGCGCCGACTGCCTTTTGGTCACAAGATCCAAGATATTCTGTCGTTTACCGTAAGAGGGCGGTAGAAATCTCCACATAGTTATCAATACCAAAACCATCCTTGTATTATTGGTGCTCTAATCGTGGTTTGCTTTCGGGCCATGATAGAGTTTAATGAATCCAGGTTTATCGGAACCGGGGTGCAGTTAATATTTTGTGGTGGGAGTGTTGGGGGGGGGGGTGAGTAGGAATGTAAGAGGTATGTGATTTGCAAAAATGAAAAGATTCATTGTGTTGCAGTGCTGGGTGCCCCTCCAGGTGCACAATATGATTGAATTGATTTTGATGAAAGTATCAGTGAGAGGCTGCATTGTGCATGAAGCCAATACACCCTCTCACGAAATGAGGGTGCTTGTGAAATTGGAAAGGGAGTGCTGTGTCCCCAGAGGAGCTTGTCCAATTTTTTTTTTGAGAACGTGTTTATTGATTACCCTGTATAGATCCCGTACGCCGTTTTCCATATTGCCGAGTTGCTCCGACCCCATAGATTGGTAGCTCTAACCATTTGTCTCAGACTATCTGTTTTTGATTAAACTGGCCAGGTTTTTGTTTTCAAAAAGGCCTACTACGTTATTGCACCATCAGACCTGCTGTCACCGCACCCGTCACCTGGGGCCGTATGCATAAAACATCTTAAGTATAAAATTTCCCTTAAACTATTGTTCCACACAAAAGAGGGAAATTTTACACTTAAGATGTTTTATGCATACGGCCCTGGGCTCGTATGCATAAAACATCTTAAGTGAAACATTTCCCTTAATCTATTGTTCCAAACAAAAGATTAAGGAAAAATCTTCACTTAAGATGTTTTATGCATATGGGCCCTGGTGCCCATCATCCATATGCAGGGCCTCCGCCGTGAGCTGTCAGGCAAGGCCTCATTCGTGAGTACTGCTGTTGGTCTGCAGACCGAATCCCTTAAGATCATCCCTTAAGATTCCTCAGGATTCCTTGTTTGCTAGATTCCTTAAAATCTTACGCATTGCTTCCGTAGGGAAAATATCTGTTTTTACCAAGTTCCTTTTGGGTTAAAAAGAAGCAAATCCACTTGTTACAAAGTCACTTTTATTCAATTTTTGAGATCAGACAATAATCGACGGTGAATTGTGAAAAAAAGAAATTTAAATTATTTTTGTACAATATAAAACATACGTGTCTTTTGGGCCGTGAGTCATTGCCACGTGATTCCGAATTCTAGTTACATCTTTTCGGTTGATTTACATGTATGTACATGTAATGTTGCCTTCACAGCCGAGGTATGTTGTATGGAAGTTTGACCACTGCCATTGCTATTGTATGGATGAACCGTAAAACATCGAATCGACGGTGAGGCCTGGAAATGCATAGGCCTACGCCTAACCCCCATGTTGACAGATCCCCCATAGCAGGCCTTTGGTCTCGCTCCTCTTCATACGCTCGCACACAGGCCCGTATTTTAGAATGCTCCGCAAGTAAAGGAGTTCCTCAAGGCTATTGTTCTCAACAGGAAAACAATAGCCTTGAGGAACTCCTTTACGTTGAGGAGCTTTCTAAAATACGCACCCGGGAATACGAACCACAGCGTGCGTGGAGGAAGAGGAGCGAGGTAAAAACCCCACTGTGGCGGATGGTCGACAGGGACATTATTTTCATAGTTGAGGACGCAGTAATTTTCGTCACGGGTGCAGTGGTGCAATGAGTATCATCTACGACGTTCAACCCAATCCACACTATCAATTTTTGTCACATTTGCTGAATAATACGCTGAATAGGGGCTTACACGTACATTATTGTTAAAAAGACGCGGGCCCTGAATTGGTATACATGTACAGTACATGTATTCAGAAAAATTGATCAAAAATTTGACAGTGTAAATCGGAGCTTAGCAAGGAAGTACAAATATGATGTTTTTACAAAGCATTCACTGTCCTTTGGATTCCTGCTCCGCGGTCATACCGTCTCATTAGGCATTTGATCTAACAGATAACCATCCTTCACGCCCCTCATCCGACGGATACTCAACCTCAACAACGACTTACTCTCCTCCAAAAGTCTCCGATTGTCCCGGTAGTCGTCGTAATACTCCTTGCCCGCGGGCGTTGCATAGCGCTTCCTCTTCAGTTGCACTGTCACTAAAATGGCAATGATTATCACATATAGACCTATAATTGAGAAGGAATAGGCGTAGGCTGAGCCATTTCCTTCGTTTTGATCAAAGGCACCTGTCATATTTGTCCTCCAAGGTATATACTCCAGTCCTACCTGGGTATAGTTTCCAATTCTCATTTTGCTTGTCTCAAAATATGCTACACCAGAAATTCACAGGAGTCGCTGGCATATTTTTGGCTACACACATTCCTTACGGTTGGCTGGCTTAGTATTTCGCATTAACCAATCTTCGTTCCCTTATATGGTTTATAGTACCAATGGCTCTGAAGCTAATTTATCCTCCTCGATTGTATAATACTTTACCAAGAAACGAAGTCCTTGGCTACCCCAGAGCGAATCCCCGATGCCTCATTTTGAATCGACAAAAAATAAAAAAATGTTCTGGTTGAGTCAGGTAATGCCATTGATATGTTCAGATTGCACAAAAGAAATTAAAGAAATAGAACGATATTTGAATCCTTAAAAACCGAAGTCGAAATACCGCACAGATTCACGCACTGTTAAATATGGATCATTTTCTTATTCACTGGATCAAGTGTCACGTATCTCGTGAGTAAGACTACAGGCGGTTTCCCGTGCATCGGAAAATTCAGTTAGCTCACAATAAGGAAATCATCCAGTTGCAAATTACTCTTGGTCTCTGCTTGTCCTACCGCCGGCGTAATCTCGTTTACCGCGAGAATGTCAGCCAACGCGAGATTACTCCATCATCAAACGCCGCGTTCGCATAATTTGATGACGCGCTACCGGAATGAAATTTGTCATCGGAGAATAGTAACTTGGTTTTACACTTCCAAACAAGTACGTTGATTGGACAACACTGTACCCTTTGATACAGGAGTATCCAATCAGTGTTCAGTTGACAGTCAATATTTGGAGTCAGCCGCCGACAATATGCTGGACAAACATGTCCACAGAAGTGATAAGTGAGACTGACTGTAGGCCGCAAGGGAGGACGCAAGAAACGTTGATTTAGGAATATGCAAATTAGGCGAATCCGGCGGGACGGTTCAGGATGTTAACCTAATGAAGAAGGATACTGCGTGAGCAATGTTGAGAGCAATATCCCACAGCCTTAACAGTTCTCTCTAAAATCTTCTAGGGAATTGGTAGGGTACGAAATGGTAAGGAGCATCCTTGTACTTGGGGCTCTGTGAACTTGGTCAGACGGAGTGCAACTTTAAATCAGGCCACTGTTCCTTCAAAAATGCCTCTTCAACAAGAAATGCCTGTTAAAACATTTTGTTACACGACCTAAAATCATTCAAATTTTACCACTCGGCTCAGCTGAACTAATGTGAGTCCGTCCTGTTCCTACGACGCACTCCTCAAATCATTAAAGCTGATTTTTTCCCAATTAACTTTACTCGTAAGGAAATAAGAAAAGTTCGCTTCCAATTTCGCAAACGTCCGTATTGGCGTCGTTTAGTCGAACGTCCTCCAGGGAACTCGGGCTAATTTCTGTAGAAACGTGATTTCTGACTGGAGTTATTCCATTAGAGACAGCTGGTAAATGTAGGGCCCCTGGGTTGTGTATTCAATCGTTCGACAGGTATCCAGAGTGGTGTCCCTTCCAAAGCCCGAGGCGTGCGTTAACGTTGTCTCCATACCATTTTATCAACGACAACGCTGATGTAACCTGGAAGTTTTCCCTGAAAGAATGAACGAATGAGATTAGCAACTGTGAATACTCTATAAAATACTACATGACATTGTACAAGCCGTTCGACGACTCTACGAAAGAGTCCAACGCAGTCGTTAAACTTCTAACAAAATTTGTGAGATAGGCCTTTTTCTTACCTTATAAAATGACAAAAAATAAAGCCTTTATGTATCACTTTTCACGTAATGCAGTCTTAAATTACCCCAATCTCTCCAGAAACCTTTCTGGGAGTTCAAAAAGACGAGACCTCCAGCTGAAAATACAAAGTAGCGACTCGGCTAGGAATCGAATCCGTGACATCTCGGTCTCGAGTCCACGCTCAACCACTTCACCGTCGCAGGGCAAGGGCAGATACACAGCAATATGCAAAATAATCTCACCCAGTCCGGTAGCTACCAGGAAGATTTACAGCAAGTATCAAAATCTGATTTATGTTATTCGTCCATGGCTCTTATCTCCCAAGGCATTTATCCAAGTAATTCGTGGATCGGTCATAATGGTTACCAATGGCACTCTACCAATGGCCAATGTGAATTGTTAACCACTTATTGGAATTTTCTTCTTGCGTGTGACCTCCTCTGGAAAGAGAAGAACGGTTTGATATAAGACTTTAGAAGCGATAAATCTAAGACTGTTATTTCCATAAGAATATATAGGAATTCCATGTATCGACGATCTGTTCCGAAGGTGAGTTGACATTGCTGGCGATGGTTCTGTATAGATTGTCTATTCAGTGTTGCAGTCAACAGTGTGTCCCAAATATCTGCTTGTCCTGTTTTATTTGCATCCCGGTTTTTTTCTCCAGGAGTGGGATGACCGACTCGTTAAGCTTGCCCAAACTTGGTCTGACAGATGCGAGCCGATGCCGTTTGGGAAACGGAAGGGACAACCGACTGCAGCAAATATGATTGCCTTGGTAAGCCGTTTATCTTTCTTTATGAAACCGACCCTAGTGGACACCTTTGCCAGCCTCTGTCAGCAGGGTTAAGCCTATAGTTTATACTTCGACGCACGACCATCGCCGGCGACCGACGCGCGTTCTTGCGTTCGACGCCGACCCCGTCGTACGATTTGGTCGGCGTCCGATCGCGAGGCTGTCATACATTTGTATGATGATGTTCATGTTCCTTAACATTAGGGCCGTTTAGACGACAGGCAAAAATTCACATGTGATCCGATCGAATGAGCAATCTGGGTCAAGTCATTCCCAAGTTGCAGGACTTCAATGACTGTTGGGTTACATGGTGACCAATATGGTAAGCGCTGTATGGTAAGCGCTGTACAGGCCTAAGTGCCATTTGTTCAGTTAAGAGTATGGTGATTCTAAGCTCTGGGGATTGATTTCTAGCCATGCACCACACTCCGTCATGCGACCATTTTGGATGTATGAAAGCTACAATCGGCATCAACAAACACACGAATAAAACGCGAAGAATAGATGAAAACGAACGTCAGGTCAGGGAAATGCACCTCTCGGGATCGATACCCACTTTTTGGCGTCGGGATCATAAGCAATCATTCACCTGTACCTCCACACCATCTCCCAATGACCATATCTCGTAAGAAAAAGTACTGCGTAACACCGATGCCTCTCTAGTCACGCCAAAGATCACGAACAATAGCCCAATAAATCATAAAAGTCAACAGTTATGATCCCTCGGAGCTAATCGTTTCTGACGGTTGACTAACTAACCAATGAAGAATAATGGGTTGGTGGTATGCTGCCGATAATTCCGATTCTCATTGGCATGGGTATCGGTGCGTTAGCAGCGATGGTATCGACTGGTCGAGTTCCAAGCTTGAATCCACAACCTACGGTGCAAAAATCTGTCAGCGGAAGTAAAACTACTGTCATCATACTGACGGTATCACATCAGGTAGAACATGATACCTGGTATCGTTCATGTGATATGGGCCAAATCCATTTTTCAAGATGGCCGATTGGCGGCCATATTTGAGCACGGTATCATGTTTTAGCACTTTGGCAGGTGTTATGGTTACTGGTAGAGATTACCGACGAATCCCTACAATGACTTCGGACCATTGTTTGGCTGCCCGGCGGTTTTGTCTTAGAATAATTCACCACTAAACATTCAAACAAAGAACGGGAACAGGAATGAGTTCGAAAAAAATCAAGGCAATTGAGAAGCTACGAAAATCACCAACCGCAAGAGAGATTAGAATGATTTCTTTCGTATGGCTGCCCAGGGGTTTCACCAACGATTTCAACAAAGAACGGAGAAAGGAAATGAATCTGACAAAACCACGAGAATTACGAAATCCACCACAAGACACTATCTTTCATGTCCGATGCCCATCGCATGATGCGGAGAGCAGAGCCTCATCTTTCTTCAAATACCTTTCCGCCCGACTGCCCCTGACCGGCACGAACCATCCATTGATCCATATCTTCGCCATAAATAAGTCATTTTCGACGATTATTGATCAAATTATTCGCTGATTTTATCGTCTCAGTTCCCCTTGGGAGTTGTGAAGAACGGCTAACGCCGATCTTAATGCAAAAACGTATCTTCTGTCAAATATGATGGCTGTATATTAGAGGCCTCTATGGAAATAGTTCATCCACGAAACTGATAATCGCATTCGGTTGCTCATTTATCACGGCCTAATACTTCCATTTCTGGTGATTCGATTTCGCGCTGCTAGGAAATAGCTTATGGATTCACAGCGTCAAATGCTTTGCATGTCTTGAACGCCAACGGTTACGGACGGGGATGCCCGAGGAGTGAAGCGATTTCTAAGCCAATACCCCGCGGGAAGGTTTAAACAAATCGGTAATTGGTTCAAATGAGTATTTGTTCTCAGATATTGTACGTTGCTTTTGCAGCAAGAAATCGCCAACCGCGGCACTTTTTGCCAGTTTTCGGCCCAACTCTGCATAAAAAATGTCGTTCGGTGAGTCGAGGGGGGGGGCTGCTCCCCGTCCCTGCTAGCTACGGCCACGGGCACAGTACATGTATACTCTGGTTTCTTGTTTTTAACACACCTTCATTACAAGGTGGTGAGACCGCCTCCATCGTAATATGCATTGAGTATGACAATAGGCCTCTTGGAGTAAAACGCCAAGGCTGAGATTGGGCGGGGAGGATTGAATTTAGTTGACAACATGTTGTAACTGATCAGACGATGAATGACTTGTGGTTTGGCAGTTGAATGAAATTGATCACTTGGACTATAGATAGCCTGAAAAGGCCTAGACGTCTCGAGCGGTGCAGACACCGTGCGGCCCAGCGATTGGTCATCCGTGGTGAATGAACTGAAAGACCCTTTGTGTACCTATTGCGGGGGCGGTGCGTTCAGTGTCCGCCTTGAATATCTAAAGGTGTGTTAAAAACAAGAAACTAGAGTATGTGAAACCTGTTGAGTCATGCATGCCTGTTTTCATGTCATCTGTATGGACTTAATGTATGTGTCGACAAAAAGGCGTACGCATCAGTCAGGATACGGATTGAATCGTGGTGCACGGGTTGCACCTCCAACGCTACAAAATTGCTCGGTTTCGATAAATTCCGAAGTTTCTAACGACTCTTCGCTCATCGTCGCTTTATGCGTCTGCAACTGCCCCGGGTACCAAGAAACCAATCTCAACACATCATCGGCAAAAGCGGGATCCGTCATTTTACATTTATGAAAGCCGACCGTTCACATCTTAACCGACGACCGAGTCAATTGCCAACGGAGGTTCAGTCATATCATATTATTTAATATTTAATTTAAACACCGGACAAGATAAATATAATCTGACATCCCCTGGGAAAAATTGTATGATTTAATTTCATCAGCGGTATTCAAACTAAAATCTTCCGCGTCGAAATTCAATTAGCAAATAAAAGCTTGCGACGCGATCGAATTAAATTACTGTTACGGAAATGCTCTGAGGGGATTTTTGTGCGACGGGACAAGCCGTGGGGACCAACCGCTGTCGGCTGATCAGTCTGAAGATCTACTCCATTATCGCCTACTTTGGTTTGTTTACATGTCGTCTGCCAAAGAGAAGGGATCGCGACATCGCTTTTGGCCATTTCATGCCAGAGCACGTTCTGTGGACGTGTATTCTAAGAGGGGTCAATAAAGGATAGATCTTTCTGCTTAAAAATAGCCAAGGCAACAGGTGTGGAAATCCAGGAGAGGCGGACACATCCGCGTAGATAAGGCTGCGATTACATATATAGCGCTGCGCGTATACATGTAGTTACATACGGACACGTCGGACTCTACAATGTAGCGTACATGTATTCTCTATTCACAAAAGCCATAAGCTATAAGCCCCCGAAACGCCAACGCGAACGTCTGTCCTTTTGTTCGGTGCTCTCTTCGTGGCGTCGAACAATGGGTTTGGCGTTCGCGTTGGCGTTTTGGGGTTTTTGCGAAAACTATGCACGTCCACCGTGTACATGTAGAACATGGGTCGACGAACCAACAAACGTCAAGGAAAGTGCGTTCACGGTTTGCACACTGCAGAACTCGTGGATTTGAACCGTTTCGTTGTCAGGGCCTGCTTCGTAAAGTGACTTTAAGCTAATGGTACCATTAACTAGAATGCATTTTTCATTTGGTTAAAGGTACCATTAGCTTAAAGTCACTTTATGAAACAGGCCCCTGAACCTGAAAGCCTCTTTACCTAAACCTACAGAAGTCAAAATAAAGAAGTCAGAAGCCGATACGAACGTAGAGAATTCAAACCAGTCAAATCTGATTGAAGGCTTTGAGTTTGAAGATTGGCAGTTCATTTGGAAGTGATCTCTTGAGCAAATCGTAGATAATCCAGCGATTATTTCTGTGGCGATAAACTTGTTTGAAAAAATACACGAAAATCTGTTGTTTATCATGTGCGTCACGTTTGAAATCGAGTGATTTTGGCTTAGACAAACATTTCTTTTGGTTTTCAGAACAGTTTGTCAAAAAAAGGAACTTTTCCGCGATTTTCTTCAAGATTAAGAGAGAACAGATTATCGTGACAATCTTCACGAAACTGCAACTCGAGATTCTTAGCATGTGGGACAAAGGTAACATATTCGAGCGCAAAGGATGGCATTTCGCTTGTGGTATTTCACTGGATTGTGACAGAACCTCCGTTCCTTTCTGCTCAAGCTTATCTCAAAGGCGAATCGCTTTAGTTCGTCGATGAAAATCTGAAAAATTAGCAACAGCGGAGAAGAATTTATCTCTTTGAAATAACGTCACGCGCAAAAGTCAATCGGCTTAAATGTTAAACTGGTAAGAATCTCAATTATCGTTTCGGTTTGAGCAGTAGAGAGGTTGAATATTGCAACTTCTGACTTGAATATGGACAATGTTTTGAATGGAAAACGCCCAATACACTGCTGTGCATCGATACGTATACGTATACGTATAGGCTGCCGGTCTAAGACTCTCTATAATAGGTAACAGTACACTGACCTGTGTTGTACACGATGTACATCCATCTGCAAAGCCTGTGGAGTGTTATATCCCTTTAAATGGCACTGTCATACCATCCCGAGAACATCAAGGGTTCACAACGCTCGCTCCCTTCGTCATCGCACACAAACGAACGGAGCGGCGAGCGTTAAGAACCCTGATGTTCTCAGGATACTGTCATACGGATTCTTTTCTTGTGTCAATACAAACTACACAACATCCATAGAATTACAAGGTTAACAAGTTAACCCGCGGAAAATTGCCAAACCATTATCATAAATAGCACCAACAATGATTTTTTCTAGATCGGATCGCATCTAGAGCAAAAACTTAAAGGTTTGGAGACCACTCTTGGTACTCAATTAAGTCGTATCGGTGGAAATCTTAATTGGTTTAGGCCGAAGTGAATTGAAGAACCAACAAATGTCTATTTTTGTCACAGGCAGAAGGCGGTACGCGGTTGATGAGGATGCTAACCCAGGGAAGGGAAGATAACTGGACCATTTTATCAGCAAAGGGACGATGCTTGCCCGTTTTTGATCGTTTGGAATGCTGAGAAATCACAGATCGATAAATGTTTAGGTGGACACTGTCTTGTCGTTAGTTGGGCCTAGATTAACCATGTTCCGATTTGTTTCGTTTCGTTTCGTTTCTGAGATTATGAAGGACCGAGCTTCTGATGTCATAATCTTCGACCAAGCAGCTATACCAAAATGCCCCATGGAATAGGTCCATCTATCATAGCTAAAGGACAACCACTGTCATCCCTCGAATAGTTGGAATGTGATCTATAACCCATAACCGCTGTATGCAGGCATTCTTTTTACCATTTTCGCTGTTTGGTTTTGATAAATCGCGTTCGGTTTCACGCGCCGTGTCACAAGGTAATTGCAAATAAAACAATGCATTCTTGATAGTCCTCAATACGACCGCAGAGGTAGAACCCAGTGCGTTGAAGCAAGCCCCATACATCGGCCAAAAGCACCTTGAAGCACTGGTAAAGATCAGGGCGAATGGTACTGATTTGCAGTGTAGGGCTACATGTACATGTACTTAGGCCTACATGCATGTCGATCGTTGGGCAAACCGTTTCACCCAAAATATGCACGAAGCCCAATCCTATCTCGGGTTCAGGATCCATTGTGTGCCCTAATTGTGAGCAAGTTTGTCGAGCGAAGATACCCTGGAACCAAAAATCCAACCTAACACAACATTAAAATTCAGACAACTACTCGATCGTGGGAATTCTGTTGTTCTTCAGTTCAGCTATTCGCTGGCCGATGCCGAAGCTGAAATCTTAAAGCCCCACATCATTTTTTCGCGTTCATCGGCATTTTGTCATATTTCTCAACCTCGAATTCAGCGGGTTCGTCAAATTGTGCTAAATACGCTCTTAATCGCAACTTTGGTTGACTGTGCACACTGCTAGCGAAAACCGCATTGCAAATTCACTCATTTTAAAGCGGAACATTTTTTTACCCCGAAAGCAAATCGAAATACTACTTAAGCTAAAAGCAAACATTCCGACACCGAATCCATCACGCTGACTTTGTTATTTACCGATTATCTTAGCTCAGCCGTCACCGAAGTACCATCACAGCCATAATGAGTCTCGCGCAGCGATAAACCAATTGAAGGAATGAAGCAAGATTAGGACTGCCAATAATGACGCGAAATAGACTTGGCCTCATGATGAGGCACTGATATAAGTAAATTGTATTGGAGAGCTCCTTGGTAACTTATCTTTCAATCTCTATTGTGTTTGTTAGGATAGACGTCAGAGTTCGTTTGGGATTGAATGATGAATGATGAAGGAAATTGCGAATGCTAAGGATTGCCCCAGACAAGGTCTGCAGGGTAGCCACACTATCTCAGACTCAAAGTGATGCCCAAGTCTGGTGCCCGTCGAAGTACCCTGACTTCCGAAACAAGGCATGACTGTTTCAAAATTCTTGTCATTATGCCGGAGTTGGGGACTTCAGTCTTCCATCTGCAATATACTCCCACTTACCCGTCATGCCTGTCCCATTCCTGAACTCGGAAAAAATGACTAAATCATAAGTTGAAGATAATGGAGTGGGGTTATGGTCAGAAACAGTAATGTCCTGTCCACTTACTTGTCCCACTCCCTAGCCTGGCAAAGAATGACAGCGTGCGATCTTCAACTTAGGATTTGGTCATTTTTCCGAGTTCAGGAATGGGACAGGTAAGTGGGAGTTAGAGTATGCTTGGATGAATTATACTGTCTATAATTCCCCCAAGGAATATGTAAGTCATTCAAAGACAATAGACTGCAGTTTCAAAAGTAGGATTGAATTTTCCCCATCGGAGAACAAGCTCAATAAGCCGTAACACAGCTGCCATACCATGAGTATTTTCTAACCAAACAGAAAATACAACCACGAGGAGTACGGTCGTGTCTTGCTTCTTCTGCAGCGATAAGCTAGATCTGGTATAATCTGTGACATGGTGGTTAGCTGAAGTACATGTATTTGCTATTGTGACTTTAATCATTTTCTCGAAATCTATTCATAAACTGTGCCTGCCTTTTGATCTTGAGAAAAAACACGTAAAGGAGCAAAAAACAGACCACAGTAAGTAATTAGCACTGTGTGAAACCATGCTCCGTCGCACGCCATCTTTTTCCTCTTGAGGGACCTGAGTAGGGGTATCGAGAAAAAACATATCCAGACTCCTTCCAATGTCGGCATACTCTGCACGCATTGGTTTTGAATAACATTTTATGCGTGATTTTTAACCGACACCTAGCTAGAAATCACTAGGACGTCAACACGCGATGTGTTTTTTTACGGATCAGATGTCGGCGATGAAATCAACGGTGCTGTTATTTGAAGGGGAGTGAGTTATTCTTATTCAAATGGTTCAGGCCAGGAACGGATGGAGAAGTCAACTCAATATCCGGTTCCTGTCAATGGTAAAGTCCCAAGTGCCGCGCTTAAGTGATGGAGCAGGTCGCATTATCTATAACATAGAACCATCTTATGCATAAAATCCTGCACTTCTAGGTTGTAGTGTTTATCCTGCGAGTTACTTGATGCATAGATTCCGTCAGAGAGCACGCATATGTAAATACTAGAATATTACATACGTTAGTATGCGATTTAATCGGTGGGCGTTGTATTGATAGAAGGTCCGCGAGTTTCCTGGTTCATGTATGTACGCAAGATTCTTTTCAGAGGTAGATTTTATTACAAACCCATACTCCACGACAGCGTTGAAATTTTTTGATAATTGGACGAAATTTTAACACTGCCATCGACGCTAGATCGCCATCTTGAAAATTCTGACGTCATCGTCGGTGGGGCCGCCATCTTGTTGGTCTTACAAGTGACACGAACTTCTTTTTCAAAATGTTACTATTTGCAGAAAACAATTTTTAGCTGGTCGAAAATGAAACAGA